>SGPM01000073.1:0-93562 GCA_004802725.1 Antrodiella citrinella
AATTTACTATTTATTTATCCTTTATTTGCTATTTTTACTGTTTGTTACATGGCAGCGCTTATATAAGCGTCTCGAAGTAAGAAACCGTATAGAACGGGTTCTTTACCTACCCTTTCACCGGTAGATACTTACCGACCGTTAATTACACCCCCTTATACTTTCTCACCGAGCCCTAGAGCGCGACGTACCGAGGCGCGTCAGGCGGGCGCTTCTTGTACCTGGCAAGTGCTGTCACAAACGTCCAACGCCACCGTATTCAAGTTGAAGTTACTCGACCTTGGCTCGACTCGTCGTTGTGGAAAAACTCTTGGAAAAGTTCATAGGGTCTCTGTCTGTAAAGGTGAATCGTCAGATACACGTTGAACGCTTGCCATTAACTCAGACTGCTAGTGCCACCGCAGTGGTCATTAATTTCAGATCAATGCTCCGTACTTTTGCAACGAGTACTGTGCGGCTCGCAGCAACGCGTACACCATCTAGACATGCTTTCCATTCTACCTCTCATGCAGCGTCTCAGCAACCCAATGCCCCCTTAGACTTGGATCCGTCCTTTCGGGCATTACTCAACGACGTGGATCTGTCGGTGCTGAAGCATATGGGCCGCCATGCCGCTGAATCGACAATGGCACCAGGTCCCCGGGAGCTGGAGGTATTTCCAGACCTCGTTGAAACGCAGGAAGACTACATGACAGCCGCGGAACTCGACGTACAGGATGAGGAAGAGCTCGACACGAAGGCAAAACGAAAATCTCCGGCCGCGCTCTTTGGTAGCCAAAGCATCGGATCTGTCGTCGTGCCACTGGAATTGCAAGATGCCATTACACGTCTGATCTCAGGTAAGCTCTTTTGTGTACATTGATTCGACCATTCTGATCCATTTTCCGCGTAGCCTCTGACAAGTCGATGCTACACGTCGATGCCAAACGGCTGTTCTTGTCAGACGAGTCAAATGAGGACCCTGATTGGGACACTTCTTACGACACGAAATACAAATCCCGGAAGGCTGGCGCACGTCATGAAGCGCGCGATGGTACTGCGTTTGCCTCTATCGCTCTCCCGGCCCATTATTCCGCTATTTCTGCAGTATTGGACCATGCCAAACTGAGGCTGGGTCCCAATTGGAATGTGGAGCATATCATAGATTGGGGGGCTGGTTCGGGCAGCGCGCTCTGGTACGTTGCTTTCCAGACGCACCCTATTGCCACCGCTTACCGCTCATTTAGGGCTTCAATGCATTGCTTCCAAAAGCCGCCTTTAACTGCAAATGAAGACGTCCTTCTGGAAGATACCCCGCAGATATCAAATACCAGCGTAGCGTCGTATCTTGGGATCGACAAGCGCGACGGTCTGGTGAGCATAGGCCAGAAACTGGTAGATAGTGAGTTTCTCCTTCTCTCTGTTTGAAGCTCTCTGACGAATCGTTCTGCAGGTGTTTCCGACGGCACGTCTATCTCATGGAAAAGATCGTATCACGGCGCCGAAAAGCCGGTTCGTTCAAACGGTGAAATCCTTGCGATTTCTGCTTTCACAATGTCGACACTACCGACACCACTGGCGCGGAAAGCGCTAGTAAAGGAGATGTGGGAGAGTGGTGCAGAGACTATCGTTAGTTTGATTGGCTCCTTGACGTTAGCTCAAGTAGACTCACTGTGTTATTTCACACAGGTTCTGATCGACCACAACACGAAAGCTGGTTTTGTCAACGTTGCGGAAGCTAGGGAGTTTTTACTCAAGCAGGGTCGTAAAGTGAACGAAATCCCGGAGGCCTTTGACGGAGAATGTCATGTCATCGCGCCGGTACGCTTCTTCGTGCCTCGACTATGGCTGTCTCACAGGGATTGTTTTTGTATGAAGTGTCCACACGACGGAGCGTGTCCCATTTACTTCTCAGGCTCTACTAGGAATGTGTGCGGCTTCAGTCAACGGCTGCAACGGCCAGATTTCTTGCGTTGGACGAAACACTCAGGTGTTGGTCATGAAGATATCGGTTACTCGTATGTGGTCATCCGTCGCGGTCCCAGGCCTGTACGAAGTATTACCACAGTTGGGCGCGTAGGACAGGTCGGACAACGCGAAGAAGCGAAACAACGACTGGCGCAACAGCCGGTGGTAGAGCTTGTCATGGACGGGGTCAACCTTGCCGAGCACCGTATTGAGGAGGAAGCAGACTTGGATGCCGCAGCTTTGGACCTCGCGGAACCCATGTTGTCTGCGGAAGATCTTGAAGCCACCCTAAGGGCAGAAGCGTATAACTGGCCCAGACTTGTGTTCCCGCCAATGAAGAAAGCTGGACATATCATCATTGATGGGTGCACGTCAGAAGGTAATTGTTACTCTGCTATCTGAATTTCATTCGGTTTGCTCACGTTGATGCAGGTAAAATCATGCGTCTNACCGTTCCCAAATCTCAAGGCAAGCAGCCGTTCTACGATGCGCGCAAGTCCGAATGGGGTGATATTTTCCCTCATGATCCTAAGAATACTCCACAAATTCGCTTCGAAGCCAAANTGCTGAATGCCAATAAGATTTGGAATGGGCCGGATGCTACTAAGCAGAAAAAGAAGACACGAGCAACCCCGGAAGCGATGCTCAACAGCGAGATAGAGAGAGAGAAGGGGAGGGTGAGGGAAGAGAGGAAAGCTGCACGTATGAATCGAAATGGTCTATGAGAGTGTATTTTGTGGTCTNGTACCCGCCGCNGACTCCGTCTGGTTTCCAGACCAGTATTTTGTTTTTGGATCACCACTTACTCTCGCTATCCTTGATCACCACTCACTCTTGCTNTCTGCACATCACTTCGCATTTACTAATCATGTATCATTATTACGATACTATACTATGGATTCGAACGTAATAGACACCCTGGAAACGCAGCCTCAGAAGTCGGAGACTTGGATCCCTGGTCCTCGNGGTGAGCTCAGCATTACTTTCGTGATGGAGTTTACTGGTGAATGCAATGAGCTCAAGTGATGGACTGGACATAAAGAAACACCTACCTGGTTTCGGAGCACTATTCGAGTCTTTCTCGGCAGCGGGATCGCGGACGTTACCAGTAGCCTTCTTCACCGTGTTTAAGAAATAACGGATGTTCTTCACGACGTCTTCTACCGGATAATGCATCTAGGTCATGATGTCAGAACTGCGACGAGAATGCAGGAAAAGANAGAAAATACCTTGGCGACTGGGGCACGAATAGTNCCGGCTTTGTCACCTTTCCACTCACTGGTGCCTTTCAGGCGACGAATGTAGTCTCCAATATCCTCAGTTACTGTTCCTCGACGCTCTGAAGGCATCAGACCTCTGGGACCAAGAAAACGGCCTAGTTTCGGTGTGATATTCCGGATAAGAGCTGGTGTACACAGGAACAGTGTAGCTTGGTGACGACCACTAACGACCTGAGGGTCACATTGTTAATATTTCTCCTGCAACAACAAGATCTGTGACTTACACCATCAACAAGCTCTGGTCCACCGACGATATCCGCTCCTGCCTTCCTTGCTTCGTCCGCTTGCCTTCCTTCCGCGAACACCAATATACGATCCTTGGACACCGACTTGGGTTCTCTCGGAAGCGCGTAACGACCTTTGGGGATAGCTGAACCTTTGCCCATAGCGGTCTTTATTACCAGTTCATACGTGGAATTCGGTGACGTGACTTCGACAGCCTATACTAGAAATAAGTACAAGAGTTTCAAGGCCAAAGATGTACTCACACGTAGAACAGCAATTGCATCGGCAAGCGTCATCTTTTCTGGGTCATAGATGCTCTTCTTCGCTTTGAGTGCCCTTTTGCGAGCTTTGGCAGCCTGCTGCTTCTTCGTGAGTTCGGGGATCTTCTTCGTGTTCTGACGAGCCTTGCGGGCCAAAGCCGGTTGACCGCTATGGAAGAGGCGTGGCAGGAACAAATTCTGTTGGTTATGAGCAATAAGTTCGCACAAAAGAGTAGCAGAAAATTCACCGATCCACCAGGAATGCCTATGCATTGTCGACATTGTGAACGCAACGCGTTGAGCAACATACTGGCGAGATTGGAAGTTACTGACGGCGGTCACAATTATTTGGTCGGAATAGCGTAGCGGAGGCGCCTCGGCTAGCTCCGTTGACGTGCGGAGCTCAAAATATTTACCACTGCTTTCGGGTTTTGCTGTCGAGTGCAAGAGCGTACTACCTCTAGACCGTCATTACCGCAAGAACACGTCGTATTTCGCGTTCTAAACCGTCTGCATCATGGCGTCCACACTTCTCGCGTTTCGGTATACCAGCCCACCATTGCGGGTCTCCCAGATGTCTGTTCGGTGCATCGCTAGGGAGGTCGTCACTTCAGACCCAAGAACAGACATTATCCGTCGTGCTCTCTACCCTTCCAACTTGCGGAATCGAGCATCACCCACTGGCGGCTGGAACCCCGATGTTGCACGGAGACTTCAGCGCGCGATACCCTCGGTGCAGGCCCACGAAACCATCGAGCGAGCGTGGCTGCTACACCAGCGCCATGTCCGTCGAACCCGTCAAAGTGAGTTGGACAAGAAGTTCCAATGCATGCGAGCCGCCATGGAGAAGCTACGGGAACTTGATCCAAAGCTCTACCGAGCGGCAAACGAAGTGGAGGATCCGAGGGCACGGACTGAGGAGGAGGCGGAGTTGCTAAAGACGATGAAGGGTCCAGAGAGGAAGGCGATGGAAGCGAGGATACGTGGGCTATTCCCTCGGGAGCTCCGTATGCCTACAGACACACCATCTAAGGATGGATGGAACTATGACTGGATGCCTTCGACGAGAGCAGTCCTATAAGTGAGTGCTATTCTCAGCTCAGTTCGTGTCTCCTACTAATTATGGTTCCTGTAAATCAGGCTGTAACGACGCTCGCTGGGTCCGCCGTGCGATATGCACAAAACTATGATTCCGATATATAACGACATCATACTAATACAATGGGTACACAAACATTTGGGCTTAGAAACGATCCCAAGGGTTACTACCGCCGCCATAGAAATCAGATGACATGCCGGACATCCCTTCTCCAGGTCCTCCTCTCGCACTTGCGCTGGGATTCTTACCTACCACTGCCGTGTGAATGCCTTCCAATGCATCGGCCCATTTCTCCAGCGCCTTGTACCGTTGCTTTTCCAGCACTTGCCTGTGAGGTATTATGAGCGAACAACGACGGGAAAAGGCCATGGCAGGACGCACTTCTTGTCAAGCTCCAGTCTCATCCCGACTTGGTCAATGCGACCTTCGACCTTGCCTTCTAAGATGAGGTTGATGAGAAGTTCCTCGACTTCGTCCTTCTCTACGTTCAATTGCTGAAAAACCAAAAGTCAGCGCCATTACTGGGACATCAATGTATAGACGTACCTTGGCCAAGAATGTTAATTCTAGTCGGGTGTATGGCTTTATGAGATCAATCAAGTACTGCGTTCGCAAGCTTCGGAGAAGCTCTCCAATGTATGACTTGATGAAAGCATCGTCCATGATTGTGCTACGGTTGTCTGAGGATTCAATCCATGAGTACCAGCAAAAGCTCTCCGGAAGAGACAGACATACCACGTAGAATCTTCTCAGCTGAGTGCACTTCTCGTCGTTGGTACGCGTCTACCAAGTCTGTCATGGCCTTGATTTGAGGATCGTTCTTGTACCTGTGATATCACAACTGTCAACAACCGCAGTCCATGGCAAAATGTATCAAACTGACGGCTTGGTTTCTTGACTGTCGAAAGGGTTGACCTCACTTCCTGTGAGCATATTGGCAAGTACTAAGTACTTGAGGACTTGGATACGCTGTGGCGAACCAGCCTCGTCGTAATTCCGGAAAGACTCGAAGAAGTCTTCGCTTGCTCGATTCCATTGACCTACAAAAGGTCAATCTCAGAATCAAAATGCCATGTGAACGAACGCACGCTCTCCCATCCACATCTTGCCGCCACATTCCTTGATGACGCCCATAATCCGAGGATGAGGGATAGCCGATCGTACTGCATTCGAGGCGTTGTAGATTTCCTAAAGACCGGATGAGACAACCAAACTGTTGAACATGCCTTGCCACGTACCTTTAGCTTCTTGAAGTTCTTCGTCTCGTTGTACATCTGAATCTCCAATGCATAGATCTCGAGCAACTGAGTACCTTTCTGAGCAACGTCTTCGCCATCCACACCAGCCGTCGTGTAGTGTAGGTCCCGGATAAGCTGAATTGCTGCTTCAGCGAGATATTTGGATAATCACAGACGCAGCGCTCACCCTTGACAGTCGCGTATATTCTTTGCGATCAAGCCACAGTTTGGCAAGCTTGAGATTCGTTTTCACCGAGAGGCGCTGTGTGAACTAGTGAGCAAGCGCGCGATGCAGCCTTGCAGAGGAGACGTACCTCATTCTTGGCTTCCACCAAGGCCTTCTTCGTAGCTTGGTAAAACCTTTCCAGAGTGTCAACTTCCACAGGTCCTCCCTTTCCACCACCAACATAATCAAGGATGCCGTTGATCGTTTTCTCAGAGTAGTTGCGCGTTACCGCCGACTTGGTGTAAGTCAGCAGCTGAGTGTAGGTTTTCAGTGCTTCACTTGGTCGGTGAAGGTTGAGGAAAAGGAGCTTGGTAGACTGTTTCAGTGCCTTGAATCCCCTGCAAACAAACCGGGGTCATGAGGATCGCACTAGGATATGATTGATTTCAAGAGACGCACCAGTCGCCTTTCTCTTCCTCCTGATCGACAATTGCTTTGAACTCTTTCAAAGCCTGCTCTGGCGTATCCTCTTTCTTGGCTAAAACATCATGAGTATCACCACCCTCGCAAAGATGTGAAAACATACACTTGGCGGTATAGTACATATTTTCCACATCCGCGCTTGCTGTCTCATTCCCCTCCTCTTCATCGGAGTAGTCGAAGCCGTAGTCCTGTACAATGTAAGACAATCATATGCACACGACGAAATCTCTCACCTCATCGTCGCTACCTTGCATGTAATCGGCATCATCGTCATCCATTGCGGCAAAGGCGGTTCTTCAACAATTCCAACGTCTAACATTGATGAAATCAGTGTCAAATGGATGCAAGCGGATTGGGTATGTCATACCTGTGTGTGGTAAGAGGTTCCCGTAGAATACAGTACCTTATGTAGTCCAGACTCCAAAGTCAGCACTATAGGTAGTAGGGTATGTCTTTTTTTTTTTTTATGTCGAGAGGACGCGCCGCCACACACGCGTCGATCATCTGATCACAGGATTATGTAAATGTAAATTTCACGTGACATGCACGTCGGCGGTGTTGGATTGGTCGTGGACGCGTGAATCAGAACAGCAGAACGACAGCGTCGCGTAGCTTGCTCCAAACTTACAGCCAATAGCCCATGTTGTTTGTCTTGTACTGCATGTTATTTTGTTGAGCTCGTCCAATTTCGTCATCACTCAGTAAACCACGTGTACGGACAGAGAACATGCCCGAATCTTCGCGCAGCGAGGGATCATAAGCTCCTATGTGCGACGAATCTCCTACTGATCATGGTATGCCGAGTGCGTAACGTACTGTAACTAAACGACGTAAGTTCGAGTTGAGTTCGAGGACCAGTTCGTGGTGAGCACGGGCCGGGAAGGGACCCCGGCTCCATCTGCCGGAGTTGTGTGGCGTCTCAGCTCAATGCAACTATTAGTGAGCTGCTAAAATATAGTCTTCTCAATGCTATCCATGTCCTGAACGCCTTGCTACGACCATTCACGAACTTATCCTTATACTACTACCATGGACAACTTCGGTTCTCCAAATCCCTATCTTGGCAGTGCATCGTCCTCCAGGTCTCACAGTAGCAGCAAATTCGACGACGTCACCAGCCTCACTTCCTTCAATCCATTCTCTGAAGAAGATGAGAACGACCAATCGTCGTATGCCCTTGTCTCCTCACTATTTTCGAGAGTCAAGAACACATTGGCCGCACCATTAACCACGACAACTGCCCCCATCAACACTACGGTGCCAAGTGCACAAAGTCAGAATGGTCCTGTATCAACTGCGGATGCTCGACGCCCCTCGCTGCTTAACTCAAACTCTAATGCATCCAACAAGTCTAATACCGATCGCCCCAACACTCTCAACCTCAGAGCTGCAAACCCAGCAGCCCCGCTGGTATCCCTGACGCCTGTAACATCAGAAACTCCGTCGTACGTTGATTTCGAAAGGACGCCTTCTCAAGGAGGCTCGATATATTCCCCGGAGACTGCAGATGGTGGTGGAGGATATGGTACGGCAATTCCAGGCTTTCCTATCCCTGATAGCGATGCCAGAAGCATTCGTACAACTACAAGCATCAAGCGGTCTGCTTCTGTGTCCAAAGTCATTCGTCGGATTCGTGGTGAAGGTACGTAACACTGTGGAGTATTTGGGGTATTGTTCTTGATAGAGAGCAGGCTTATCGAAGGACTATTGGATGGATGACGCGTTGTGCAAGGAGTGTTATGACTGCAAGTCTGTGTTCACGGCTTGGCGAAGGAAACATCATTGTCGAATATGCGGTAAGCCTTTACATGCTCCGTTTGAGACGTCACCTTACCGTTTTATTCAGGTCAGATATATTGCTCGAGATGTGCTTCTAACATCATCAAAGGTGCACGCTTCGGCCAGGAGGGTATGGTGCGAGTCTGCAACCTGTGTCTTGAGAAGTTGGCCAAAGGAGATGACGACGACGACGACGATAGACGATCTATCATATCATCCTTCACATCCCCTTTCGCAGCGCACCAACTAGGCGCAGATCCCAAGTTCTCCGGTCTCGCACGTATTCCCCAGTCACCATTTGCAGCGTCACAGATGTTCGGTCGAAGCGATTCATTCAGTTTGTTCTCGATTGCAGAAACGAGACGACCTCGTTCCGGCTCTGAGGAGAGCGGTTTCGGGTCGCGACCCATCACACCTGGGGAGGATCCACGAGACGACCGCTTTGTTCCCCTCAACCCAGTACCATTCCGCCGTGCTCTCACAGAGGAAGAGAGAGACCCAGTTTCCCTATCCGATCAATTCAGGCATGACCAATCTCCTTCTGGTGCTGGTTCAAATACTCCTATTGATTTTCCTGTCACCGTACCCGTGTCTATGGAGGGTATGAGCTCTGTGGCTTTTCCTGCTAGTTCACCCGATCAGCAGCAATTTGGTTCTGAGACCCCTGGGTTCTCAAGGTCGAGATATAACTCTTACGCAGATTTCGACGGTGGCACGTTCATTCGGAGCCGTGTCCAAAGTCGGCTGGTCGATCTTAATGTCGCGGAGCCTGGCTGGCGTGTCAGGAGAGAGAGCACAGCGTGAGCATTATTTACTCATCTACTTCTGGTATCAACGCTAACATCGTTTTAGATACGCCCAGGAACTGAACACGCTATCGATGTTTCACTTGCGCATCATGCTGAGACAAATGCTCACTGCAGAAGTGGTTCCAAACATGAAGGAGTGGGAAGAGACGCTGCTCAAATTAGCTCTTCGCATCGCCCGTGAGCTAACCTTCACCGCGCATCCGCATCGTCAAGGAGCAGATATGGACGTCAGACGCTATGTCAAGATCAAGAAGATACCCGGAGGCTCTCCATCAGACTCAGAATACGTGGACGGCGCCGTCATCACGAAGAATGTGGCCCACAAGCAAATGTCAAGGTTGCAGCGTAACCCCCGTGTCATGCTGGTCACCTTTCCCTTGGAGTTTCATCGCATAGAGGGCCAGTATATGCATTTTGGGCAGATTTTTCGCCAGGAGAAGGAGTATCTGGGTAACTTGGCTAGCCGTATAGCCGCTCTTCGTCCACACGTCGTACTGGCGGAGAAGTCGGTATCCCGCCTGGCTCTCGACGCACTTGCTAGTCATAAGATCGCCGTAGCTCGCACGGTCAAGCCGTCTGCAGTACAGTTCGTTGCACGAATGACACAAGGTGATGTCTTCTCTTCCATGGACAAGCTGGCCCTGGAACCACATCTTGGTCACTGCGCTCGCTTCCGCATTCAAACCTTCGATCACCCCCTCATACCAGGACGTCGTAAGACTTTTATGCGCTTCGAAGGTTGCAATAGGGAGATGGGATGTACTATCATCCTGCGAGGTGGTGATATAGATACACTGAAGCGGATAAAGAAGGTCACCCGATTCCTTGCCTTCATTGTACGCAATCTGCGTCTGGAGACTCATCTGTGGAAAGACTCGGTCATCACACTTCCGAAGTTGACGACGACCGCCACCCCTGCGCCTCCCAGCACCGACCCAGAGACATCACGCTCCAATGAGTTCGTATTCAGTCCTACACAGTCGTACAATCATGTCGACCGCATGGCGGAGGCAGAGAATCTCCCATCTTTTGCGAAGAATGCTATGGACGAGGACCTTCCGGATGAAGACGCAGAGCGGCTAAGGCTTTCGAAGCGCATCGAGGAGTCTCTCGAGCCCTACCGCAGGACCTTCATCTCCGTATCAGCGACATTGCGTTTCCTCCCTCCTTATCCCATCAGGCGAATGAAGGAGTTGGATGACGAGCTTATCAAGGCCAAGCAAGAATGGGAGGATGACTTGATCAGGAGAGAAGAGAAAGCACCCACCTCCGCCCACATGCAGGAGGCTACAGTCACAGATCAGTCGTTGCCGCCGACCATTATGCTTCCGACCGCTGAGGATTCCACGAGCGACCTTGCAGCGCAAATCGAGTCTCTACCTATCCCTGAAATACCCCCCAGTCCGACCCCTGGAGGCTCAAGTACGGCGACCGAGCAGCCTAGCTACTTCGATCTACCGGTTCATTCATCTGCTTTCTTCATTCCAAATTCCTATGTTTCGTCGCCGATACCGATGACATTGGTAGAGGAAGAGCCCATCCCCGTGATGAGTACCGAGGATCTTGCGCTTGAAAGTCGGTTTGGGTACGTCAAGTGGCAACACGAGGAGCAGCGACGTATATGGGAGTGGTATTTGAGGAAGAACAAGGACGACTTCGACGTTGAGAAGTACCAATGTCTTAGCTTGTGGGAGTTCACTATCCCCATTGCCGACTTCGGACACCGTCGCGCTTGCTTTCCTCCTCAGCTAAAGTACTTCACGTTCTACGGCGAGAATGACTGTACACTGGGTCAGTTCATTGACAGTGCTGTCATGGATACTCTAGTGCAATTCCTGGATCCCAAGGCCGTTTGCGACGGTAAGGGATGCGGACAGCCTGCGGCTCGTCATTGCAAAGTCTATGTCCACAATGAATCTCGCCTCTTCGTCGCTGTGGAGCAGTGGGACGGGCAAATCACGGATAAAGCGCGTTATTACGCCTCTCCAGACACGATCATCACCTGGAGTGCCTGCAGAGTGTGTGGGTCCGCCACGCCGTTCATCCCAGTCTCGGAAGAGATGCAGCGGTACTCCTTCGCCAAGTTCCTGGAACTGCACTTCTATCCCGCGGACGTACAGCTCGTCCAAGGGGCCGGTTGTCATCATAACATCTACTCTCAGCATATCCGCTACTTTGCTACCAGGGGCATGACTGTCCGATTCCAGGCAGATCCTGTTGTCTTGCACGAGATTGTCTACCCACCTACGCGTATTCGTGTGCGTCCCGAAACACAGCTCGAGATCAAGAACAGGGACTTTGAGCGCCTCCATCACAGAAACAATCTCTGGTATTCCGCTCTCATGGACGATCTCAAGCTCATCAATATCGATGCTGCCACGGGCGACGAAGAGGCGGATGCTCTTCTGACCGCGAACATCAACAACCTCATTGCTAGAGCTGAATGGGAGAAGAATGAAGTGGCGAGGTTTATCAACCAGATCTACAGGGACTCTTCTCCAACAGACACGATTGCGCTTAACCAAGTACGAGCCCAGCGTCAGGACTACATCGTTGCGTGGCAGCAGGACTTCGACAGACTCCCCAAACCTCGGATGCCACAGACTACCGATAACAAGACTTCACGCAGGTCTTACGCCTTTGGATCCGTTCGTGCTATATGGCCACCGCGCCGGTACGACATGTACGACTCACACATACCTTCGTCGAGCGTATCCGAAGCCGAGGAGTCAGGTCCTATGGTGATGCGGAAGGTCACAGGCGACTCGATCATCTCAGTTTCGTCTGCCTCTGATGCTTCAGAGTCCGAGTCGGTCGCAGGTCACATCGCTTTGGCTCGCTCGATAGCGGAGACAAGCACAATCGCTGAGGACTCTGCTGTGGACGAGTCTATAAAGTCGGATCCCGAGAGCGATTCCACAATAGGCGCAAGCCGAGACGAGGGGAAGGGTGATGACGGTTCGCCCCTAAGTCAAGTAAGCCTTCCCTAACTGATCTGGTATTCTTTCTCACCTAGTTTTTCAAAGGACGGTCCTATACCTGAGTCCGAGCTGACCATCACAAATGGTGAACGGGAGACGAGACCAGCCTCAAGGTTACCGAGAAGGTCCATTCACTATCCTAGTGTCGCTGAGCTTGTCAAGCGTTACCAAGACTTCCTGCCTCCTCAGGGTGTCGAAGAGTTGACTCGGACTGCCTTCCCGCCTGGAATGCCAGTCTCAGAAAGCGACGTAGAAGGTGGAATAAGTTCACCGACTCGCCCACGTTTCCGCAACAAGCAGTCTCACCGGCTCGTCAGCAAGAAAGCTTCTGTCTCTGACTTTGAGCAAAGCTACGCCGCCAACATCGCACCAAGGTACCTTACTCATTCAAAGCGCCCAGGCCAGGCCATGTCTCGCATTCCAGGACCTTCTGCCGGCCCTGCTTATGACTCCCGTCCGTCATCCCGTCGTAGTTCTCCTGACAAGCGACCTTCATTGTCTCGGGCTCATACAGATAGCACTCTCAAAGCACATCGGCGTTCGTCCCCAGGCCCACCTCCTCAGGGATCCAGGTTGCAGCCTATCGGGCCTTTCATTCCTAAGAACAAAGGCAAATCGACAATTCGTGCTCCCAAAGATAAAGGACCTGCCCGTCCTCCTAGCTCCCAAGGGCCAAAGTCAACGTTGAGACGTCCTAGCGGCGCTGGCAAGGTGTCCAACATCGCTAAACACTTTGAACGTATCAATAAGGACAACGACAAGGCCAACCGCCGCTATGCTGTCATTCGTGGTCGGAGGGCCCGTCCTGTGACCTCTGCGCGAGCCAAAGTCGAGATTCTGGACAGTATCAAAGACGCAATCAAGGACGAGTCAGAAAGCTCGGACTCCAGTTCGGAGGCGGACGACGAAGGTGGAGACGAGGACGAAGCGCAAGAAGACGCAGAGCAGAGCTCGTTACCTTCTGCTTCTGCATCGGACACGTTGCATGTTACCGAAAGTCCAGAGACGGGAGCGGAAGATAGCAGCGGGCTAGATACTACCCCGATGCCTACGGTTGAGGTGCAACCCAGTTCGTCCGATGAAGCAACCACCGAAGTAAAAAGTGACAATTCTCTGAGGCCTCCTGAGGCGGCACAAGCGAGTGTCATATCCCCTGTCTCATCCGTTCCTCCATCTCCGGCTATACTTCCTATGCATCTTACACCTTTGACATCACCTCCTCCGGAACTTGATATTGGCACCACAGGTGCTGAGCGTCAGTCTTCTATCTTGAAAGCATTGTCTGGCTTTTGGCCTCAGACTCAGACAACCTCGCGAGCTCCTGATAATGACGATCCTATGGCCGACCCAGAACATATCTTCCGCGACTCGTCAATGGTTGTGCGCACAGACGAACCCACCTCCATTATCGCGCTTGCATTGAAGTAAGATCCCAAGCTCCTTCTACGATTTTGATCTCACTTACCGTCTTGGTAGCTCACCTCAATACCGTGAACTTCTGTCTAAGTCTCGTGCCGACAAAAGACAGGCGAAGGAGGCCAAACTAACCACCGACGGCGGAGAGGCTTTCATGCCTGATGACACTTCGGTGGCGGAATCCACTTCTACGTGGGGAGTCGTCAATGTTGAGTCTGCTGATGGCGGTATTGACCCTACGGAGGAATTGCGAGTTCCATCTTCTAAGTTGCCCTGGGCTATCTGTGAGCCTTTCGAGATGGAAACGTCACAAACGTACTGACGATGTTATTCAGCATTTGAGAGTGGAGGCTTGACGATTAGCTGCACTGTCTTGTATCCTGAGCAATTCGATGCACTTCGACGGACATATGACTGCGAGAAGAGCATGGTCGATTCACTGGCGAGGTGTTTCAAGTGGGACACGGGAGGCGGAAAGTCCGGTTCTGCCTTCATGAAGACGTTGGGTAAGCAGACATTGTATTGCACTCGTTTATGCCTCACTAATTCTGTCTCAGACGATCGTTTCATCACGAAGGAGCTGTCAAGAGCTGAGCTTCAAGCCATGGAGACCTTTGCGCCGTCCTACTTTGACTACATGTCATCTGCTTTGGGTGCCAATCGACCGACCTTGCTTGCAAAGATATTCGGTGTCTTCAAGATAACGTTCAGGAAGACACAGAAGGACAAGAACAGCAAGTCGAAGCCGACTCAGATGAATTTGATGGTCATGGAAAACTTGTTCTACGATCGGCGATTCTCCAAGGTGAGCAGGATTTTCGCGGACGTGAAGAGTTTTGCGATATTTAGTTCATTCTTCGTTCAGATCTACGATCTCAAAGGTTCTACGCGTAATCGACATGTACCATCGACAGGCCGAGAGAACGAAGTTCTCCTGGACGAGAATCTAGTAGAGAGTAGGTGAATCCATATCCCCTGCCTTCTGCCATGACTCACAGTTTCTGTCATTAGCTGCTCATCTTGCTCCCTTCTATCTGCGAGAGCATTCAAAGCGTATTCTCCGTGGTGCATTGTTCAATGACAGTCGCTTCCTCGCCGATATCAACGTTATGGACTACTCTTTACTCGTCGGAGTGGATAGCGCCAACAATGAGCTGGTAGTCGGTATCGTTGGTATGTGATATTTTTGTGCTTGCAGTGGCCACACCTTTTGATCCTCCTCGCGCAGATTATGTTCGCACGTATACATGGGATAAGAAGTTGGAGAGCTGGGTGAAGGATTCGGCCTTCTTGGGAGGCGGTGCCAACAAAGGCGAACCCACTATCATTGGACCGAAACAGTATCGGCAGCGCTTTTTGAGCGCAATGGAACGCTACCTTCCCCTTGTGAGTACTTCGTCAAATCGTACACTCTATAGGTCATTAAGTTGATGCAATGTTTATCATAGGTACCGGATAGGTGGATGAAGCAACATGACAGCCCAGAGGAAGAAGGCAACAACTTGCTGGATCTCTGGCCAGACTGGTAGCTGTACGTATAGAATCTTGTTGTACTTACGACTTGTCTTGGGGACTCTTGGATCCCTCCGTCGCTCTTCTAATATGCATAAATCGATACATCTTCACTGTAGCTACATGGAAATACCCCTTCACGCCTTCCTCTTGCAATCCTAATACCTCTCAACTATGTTACATAGTCGATAATGCAATGACAACGGTCTCTTGTAGATGTGTCCTACAATTTCCGCACTTTCGTGATTTGCTCCTTCGCTGTAACGGCTTGCGTTTCCTGCTTGATCGCCTTGGAGAACTGCTCCTTCGTCTCCTTCTTTTCTACACGACGTCCCTGCCTCTCGACTTTGACAGCCTGTTTGCGCAGCTTTTTATCCTCCTTCGACTCGTTCTTGGGGCGCGTAACGGTATGCCGGATTGCTAAGAAAGACGTCAGCTGAATGCAGCTATCCACCTTGTAGATCGACTTGACTAACGTTGGGGGTCATCAGGTGTGGGTGTTACCGATCGACGGCCGTCTGTTGCAGACTTGGTGCTTTGCACAGTGGGGAGTCCTGTCTTGGGATCTAACCGAATTCTTGGAACACGGTTTTGATCCCGAGCGCGAATGACTCGGGGATGGTTCTCCAGATTACTGTAAGTAGCTATTGTCATGTAAGACAAAACGAAGAGACCGACATTGACCTTGGTCACTCACACAGTATTGTCTCGCAATCCCAACGGTCCGCCTTGTCGTCTACGTCCAGCGGCATGAGTATATCGTCATCATTGTCCTCCTCGTCCGTCCGCTCTCGAATCACAGCCTCCCCCAATGCTTTGCGGAAGGTATTCAGTTTCTCTATCGGCGTATCGCCCGCAAGGACTGGACGCATCTTTCCCCCGAGCACCTCAAACTTGTCTAGGAACTCGTTCATCATGGAGTCGAAATCCTCGCGAGTAGTGATGAGCTCTGGAGCAGAATCTGTGTCAGATTCGTCATCGTCGTCATCCTCATCCTCATCATCGTCCGAGTCGTATGCTTTTTGAATCTAAAGACAAGATCAGACATAGCAATCACGAACACCGTGAGGAGCTTACTTGATCGAAACGTTCATCCAGTGTAGTCAATCCTTCATTCCTAAACATTGACGAACTACTCATACTGTATCCAGAGGCGTCGGATGCGCCCTTCCGCCTCTTCTTCCCACCGACAACGGACATCTGTGGAAGTGTCCCAACGGTATCCATACCTTCTGAATGCACGTCTGAACTGTTGTCACTAGCTGCATCCGGGCGACTTTGAGAAGTCTTGAACGCCTTGAATCTAGCTTCCCAGCCTAGTTCCTGCCCTTCCGGCAAAGAGTTTTCATCTTCTACAATCTCTTCGCCTTCGTTATCCGGTAGACCCTCTTCACGGAATTCGTACTCAAAAGCTTCCTCCGGTGCCCTTTCACCCTTAGCCACAAGCTCCCCGAAGAAGTCTTCCTCTAGACCATCTTCCACGAAAGCATCATCCTCCAACGCTTCCAGCACCTGTCGTAAATGTGGATCCATGTCGGGTTGAAACCCTGAGATAGATGACGGCACAGCCTGCTGAGTCTCATAGTTTCTGGGTATCTCTACCGTGGATGGGAGGGCTTCCTGGGGTATATCGACGAGAGTGATAGTATTCTTGTTCTTCGATTTGCCCTTCTGTTTTGGTGTCGCTTCAATGAGCACGCTATCCACACCATCTTCCTGGATTCCAACAGGACGCAAGTGCTGCATGTAGTCGTAATTTGTGTCGTCAAAGTAAACACCATAGGCAGTAGCATGACCGAGGTTCGAGCGCTCGAGATCCTCAGTCGGAATCTCCGACTCGAGTTCTGCTCTTGTTTTGCCCTGCAATCCGAAAAAAGCCATGAGTAAATGTGAACAATCTGACTCTAGCCATAACATGCCTTGCGAGTGTTCCCTCGCTCAAATTCCTTCAGCACATGTTTGCTTGATTCAGGATCGTGGATGAGAGGGTCTCTCTGAGACCGATGAACAAGCTGAAAATGCTTGGATCCTGGTTGTCTGAATATAGACCTTGATTTTGGGGCCATATTGAGGACAATGTGGAGCGACTAAGGTGAAGGATAGAATCCGAGTTATTGCGATTAGGGATTGTGCACTGCCAGTGCAGCAGGAAAAAAGGATCTATGGGCGCCCGATGTTACCGGATTCAGCATGTTACGTAAGACAATGCGTGACAGGGCGCGTCTGACTCTCACCTCAGACTGGACGGTCGTCGGTCGTCGCGGTTCACCCAGGACGAATACCATCGCGCTCGTCGACCTTCTCATCCTCGTCGTTTTATTTGTCTATCAGTATCTTCTGTCTACACCACCCACTATAATCTCTTCAATCCGGCCACTTCAGCATCACAGTCGTCTACTCTCCATCTTTAAGACCTACCGCTCCTAGGGCTTCTCCGGAAAGCAGGATGCAGAGGGAGCATCTGAGGCGGGGGTTCTCTATATACGTGTCTTTCACTAGATTTCTCTGCGTGCATGCGTATTGACATTGCTTGCTGTCTCTACTAGTCATCAGAAGGTCGTCGTCGAGATTGACTTCTCCGGCAGTATCTGGGTAAGCTTCGATTCCTTTGGCTCGTCTGCCCTACCTGATGGTCTACTTACCCTCAATTATCGTAGGGATATACGGAATTGACTATAGTTCCGGCCACGAAAGATTTGAAGACCATTCATTTGCATTCGAGGCAATGTGGTGTGTGATCATCCTCCATTCTACACGCGTGAGCGACGAAGCTGATTCATCTGGCTCCCCTTCAAGCCATACAATCTGTGACCATTGGAACCCACTCTGCTGAATTCTCCCATCATGATCCTCTCGCCAATATCAACATTTCCAATGCTCAGGATTGCCATAACCACCTGGAACTCAAGCGCAAGGTGTATGCTGCACTCGCAGAGGGAGATGAAGGGGAATTGTCGATTGCGATACCGAGAGAAGTAATCATTCGACAGTCGGGAAACGCAGCGGTTGGGATTGCTAGTGAAGGTATGTCTTCACCTCAAGAACGGACAACAGTGTAGTAATAACTGCTGTGGACATTCCAGCTGCTACCCCTGAACCCCAAACTCCCGGAATCCCTGCGCCATCCCTTGCACCAGTGTTGGAATTTGCTCCCATAACGGTCCGGATTGTTTACAATCTCCGAAAGCCCGCAGATGGTATTCAGTTCGTTTTTCCTACCGAAAACAGCCCATATGTAAGTTTGTCTGGCCACTGTTAAGGACATACCTTTGATGCTGTGTTCAGCGCGTCCCCCACGTCTATACAACACCGTCCTCGCCCGACGCGGCTAGATGTTGGTTGCCGTGCATAGACAACCTGTGGGAGAAGTGCACTTGGGAGTTTGAGTTTGTCGTGCCGCGTTACTTGGAGCAAAGGGAGGCACCTTCAGACGATGATGAATCTCCTGAAGGGGAATATCCGACAGTTGTCGTTTGCAGTGGTGATCTCGTGGAGCAGGTGAGTGATTCCGTCCACAGCCTCACCTAGCGTACTAATCTCTCTATGCAGGTGGCACATCCGCACAATTCCAACAAGACTATCTTCCTCTTCGCTCAGAGCACACCCACGTCTGTACAGCATGTGGCATTTGCAGCTGGACCGTTTCACGTGCACACAATTGCTGCAGATCTGTCATCTGCCGAAGACGCGTCGGGTACAAGTCAACCCCTTATGCACGCGTTATGTCTACCAGGCCATGAAGCACTTCTTGCAAGCTCCGTTTCAGCAATGCGTGCTGCTATGAGCTTCTACACATCTGAGTACGGTCACTATCCGTTCGGGTCTCACAAGCTTGTCTTCGTGGACGAGCTGCCTACGCAGCGCTTCGACAGTGCTACTCTTTCAATCTTGACGGTGGACCTTCTACATGGTGAGGATGCCATAGATCAAGTTTTCGAAACTCGACATTGCCTCAGTCATGCTCTGGCTTGCCAATGGATCGGTATCAACATTCACCAGAAGGCATGGTCGGATACTTGGCTTGTCAATGGCCTAGGTCTCTATATCGCGGGTCTTTTCATGCGCAAGGTCTTTGGCAACAACGAATACCGATTCCGCCTGAAGAAGGACATGGAACGGGTGCTGGAGCTTGATGTTGGGCCCATGCCGCCAATCTGTCAACCGCAACTCGTAGATCCTCCTGACGCAGCGACCTTGCCTTTTGTCAATCTCAAGGCTCCTTTAATTCTCCATATCCTAGATAGACGGCTCGGAAAGTCCGGAACGTCTCTGGGGCTGTCGCGCATCCTGCCTAAGCTGTTCCTCTCAGCTACTAGCGGGGATATGGTCAACAACGCCATTTCCACACACGCCTTCTTGAGGATGTGTCGAAAAGTGAGTGGTATCGATCCCAGGTCGTTCGCCGAGCAGTGGATCTATGGGAGCGGCTGCCCCACGTTCGGATTTTCTGCTAGTTTCAACAGGAAGAAAATGGCAGTGGAAATCACCATGCGGCAAGACGCAGCGGCGGTGAAGTATCACGAAGGGAATGAGGTTTCTAGACAGCTCATGAAGCCTGTCCCCTTCTTCGAAGTGAGTCTTGTCTTCTCCGACCTGAATCCACATACCCATCATCTTTGGACAGGGCCAAATGACTATCCGTATACACGAAGCCGATGGAACCCCCTACGAGCATGTCCTCGACATACGAAGTGCCTTCAAGCGCTACGAAGTCCCTTTCAACACCAAGTACAAGCGCGTGCGTCGCAACACTAAACGCTATCTTGCACGACAACAGGCTGCTCAGGCTGCAGCCGAGGGTGACGCGGAAGCTGCAGCCGCCATGGACATGGTTGATATGGGTTTTGGTCTCGAGATCTGGGAGAATGAGAAGGAGAGAGAGAATTGGAAGGTGGCGGACTGGACCGAGGAAGACGAACAGAACATGAGCGGGCAGACGTACGAGTGGATCAGGATTGACGCTGACTTTGAGTGGATTGCGGCAATCGCATTCGACCAGAAGGATTACATGTGGGTGTCACAATTGCAGAGGGATCGAGACGTTGTAGCACAGTACGAGGCAAGTACTTCATCTTCAGTGTTGGGATAATAGCTTACATTGTTTCAAGGCTATTCAAGTTCTAGCCAAGAATCCGAACGCTATCATCTCCAGCATGCTCACGAAATGCATACAAGTCACGAATTACTTCTTCCGGATTCGTTGTGAAGCAGCACAGGCACTTGTGACGGTGTGTGCCGTTTTTCTCTGCTTGCGGATGCAGCGCTGAACGTCGTGTAGTGTGCAATACAACGTCTCGAATGGCTTGGCTTGTTCCACTTGTTCAAGTTGTTTCTCAAATACTGCTATGAGCCGGAGGATCCGAATCAAGACTTGTTCACCCATTCATATATTCCCCGCCCCAATGATTTCAACGATATGTCCGAGTACTTCGTGCGGAGGGTGAGTGAGACAGTCGAGCCTCAGATGCCTCGTACTGACTCTCATGTATAGAGTCTCCTGCGAGCCATATCCCGAGTACGGTTCAACAACGGCAAGACACCGCCCGTCGTCCGCCAATTTCTCATCGACCAATTGCGCTACAACGACAATACCTTCAATCCTTACTCGGACGCTCTGTACATTTGCTCTATCATATCTGCGCTAGGTTCCGCCACTGTGTCTACTGTGCCCCCAGAGCGCGGACAGTTCACTGATATCGAGAATCATCCAACGATGGACGCTCAAGACGTGGACTTGTTGAAGCAGGCATTGATGGAAGTTGATAGATACCGTAGCATGGACAGACTGATCCCTTCGCCACACAATTTGGTTACAATCGCGTCTATCGAAGTAAGTTCGAGTCAGTATCTCGAGCGAACTCACATTTACCTGTCCGCAGTTCTATATGCTATTGGCGATGGCGGGTTTGACTGCTCACGATCCTAGTCTATTCTTCCCTATGACTCGGTGAGTCGATTCAGTTACAGTCATGCGTGCCTTCCGCTTACCTTAAACCAGTGAGGGAAACTACACCCAAGTTCGAATGGCAGCCTTCGACGCCCTCTTCTTGAGCAAATGGTATACACCAAAGATCATGCAGTATGTCCTTGCTGTGATGGCAAGCGACCCGTCCCGTATCATTCGACGTCATGTTGCGCGTAGTGTCTGCCAAAGCTTGGCTTTGCTTGTGACCATGGGCGAGATGAAGACTTCAGGCAAAGACCCAGAGACGTTGCTCATTGAGGAGGACGGTACTGCTGCTCAGGAGAACAAGAAGGAAACCAAGAAGAGCGACATCGAGCTATTGATCAAGGCCCTGAGGAAGGACAGAGAAGTTGGAAAAAATGAGGTCATACGAGAGTTCCTCATGCCCATTGCTATGTAAGGATAAGCTTCTGCACTGAACAATGCCTCTCTTCTTACGCTTAAACGCAGGGCTCCGGATGCTGATCACGAAGTTCGCTGGTGGCTGCTCAAGCTGGCCGATCTCTTGATTCGTGGATCAGAGGAGGCGCCTCCCAAGGTGACCATTCACTTACCTCCGACGCCCGTCAACGAAGTTGCTCCTCCTCTGCCAACCGTGAAGATTCCCCTCAAGCAGAGATCTATCAAAGCCGGTGGACCACCAGTCAAGAGTCCGCTCACTCCGTTCACGATTCCGCCGAAGCTCAAGCTACCTGTGAATGGAGGTTTATACGACAGCATTGCAACGCCTTCATCCGCTACACCTACAACCGAGGGCCGGAAACCATCATTCCAGATTCCCAAACCACCCCTCAAGAAGGCCACCGTCGTAAAAGCAGCGTCTGCTAAAGTACCCAAGGCACAGACTGGCGGTATGAGTCTACCGGACTTGAAGGCCAGTCGTCTCGCTTTGAAGAAAGTGCAGGGGCACAAGAATGCAGCTGTGTTCTTGCAACCAGTGGATCCAGTACGAGACAGAGCGCCAAAGTAAGTGTGATCATCAATACGCGCCTGTTTGGCCAAATCGTTGATTTTTCGATACACAGCTATTTCGATATCATTAAGAGTCCGATGGATTTGAGGACGATGAGTGCGAAACTTGAGCAGGGACAATATCACAACCGATTTGACTTCGAGGCGGACTTCCGACTTATGATCGCCAATGCGAAGCAATACAACATACCCAACAGTTATGTGCATAACGAGGCTCTAGCCCTCGAGGTGTTCTTTGACAGACGTAGGTTCAATTTTTCTTATGCACCTTCATGATGTTCATGACCGGTCCGTACAGAATGGGCTATCATCAACAAGACGCTCGAAGCCAACGACCAGAGGGTCCGGGCTCAGCCTGCTCCTATTCCGCGACCGCTTGTCCCGTCGACGCCGGTGCTGAAATTGCCGCCTGTCGCTCCCTCGTCCACTCCCATTCATGCTACGCCTACTCCATCCAGTTCAGCACGTCCTATCATTAAGTTGAGGATGGGTGGCTCAACAACATCGAATGGGACTCCGCCTCCGCCTCCACCGGCACCAGAGGTCGCGCCAGCGAAGGAGATGCCACGTCCTAAAGGGCGGAAGCCAAAAGAACCCAAGCTGTCTGAAGTGCCACCGCCTGAACCAGCTTTCATTGATGATGGTTCTGCCGATCTTCTTGAGGAAGTCATCGCGATAGAGAGAGAGAAGAACGAGGAGAATGCGCGCAAACGGTCTTCTGCCGAGGTGGTAGAAAAGAAGAAGTCTCACAGCAAGGAGAAGGAGAAGGGGAAAGAGAGGGAAAAGCTCGTCGTCCCAAAGCTCGTCATCGGGAAGCGCAAGAAAGAGGAGGTCGTCGATGAGGATGAGATTCTTGCACTAGCTACCCCTGCGAAGAAGGAACGCTCCGCTCCCTCGTCTCCTCCTATTGCTGGACCGTCTACCTCTACGGCTACATCTTTCGTCGTGCCGGAGCCAAAGTCTAAGACGGCTACACCCGCTCCTCCTGCTGCATCTAGTTCGGCTCCCACTCTCAAGCTCACGCTGGGCAAGAATAAGAGCAAATCAACGAAACCTACACCGGTTCCTACGCCCCCACCAGCACCAGCACCAGAGCCGCCACGTGAGATACGCAGCGAACCTCCTCGGAAGAAAGGGAAAGAAAGGGAAGCTCCATCGGCAACCCCAGCTCCTGCTTCCACTATTCCAGCGAAGAGAAAGTCTCCGACTGTCAATTCTACTCCCGTCAACGAGAAGAAGTGCAGAGAGATTCTGAAGGTCTTGATGAGGTTGTCGGACGCCGTTATCTTCTTGATACCTGTCGATCCCGTCCGTGATGGGTGTCCTTCGTATGTCCTGTCCTCTTACTGCTCTAACTCAAACTGACGTCTGTTCACGCATTCAGGTATTATGACGAAATCAAACAACCTATGGACCTTGGGACGATGTCGAGCAAATTGGCCGAGCACCAATATGCAACTATGGAGGACTTTGCCAAGGACATGAACTTGATCTTCACGAACTGCCGCACTTTCAACCCGCCTACGACCTATCCTGTCAATTGTGCCGATGCTCTTGAGAGGGCCTTCAAGAAGGAGTGGGGTAAAGTCACGGAGAAGAAGCTCTCGTGGAACGAGAAGAGGAGCTTGCAGAGCATTTTAGGCAGGCTCATTCAAGACCCTGTGTAAGTCGTTTTTAGTCCATGGACAGTCAGAGCTTGTATTGACAGCCCACACAGCTCCTTCGTCTTCCGTGAACCAGTGGACCCTGTTGCACTGGAAATTCCTACCTACCACGACATCATTCCGAAGAAAAATGCCCGAGATCTGCGCACTATCAAGCAGAAGCTAGAAGTCGACAAGTATGACTCTGTGGAGGGCTTCGAGGCAGACTTGGATCTGATGGTGTCGAACGCCATACTTTTCAATGGTCCTAGCTCTGAGGTTGGGAAAGTTGCGGCTATGCTCAGAGATAAGTACAAGGAGATGCTTGCGGCGTTGAAGACTGGTGGGAGTGCGAAGAGGAAGGGAGGAGAGAAAGGGACTCCTCAGCCAACGAAGAAGGCGAAAGTTGGTTGATGGTGCTATGGATATGCTTTCGTCGTCGACCTGCTGATTTTGTGCTGATTATTCATTTATATCATGGAATGGACTTGCCGTTATGCTGGTGTGCGATGCTTATACTGCAATGCTAATATAGTCAATGTATTTTGTTCAACACGACGACCGGAAGAGGGTGGACCAGTAAAGCTGCCTGACATAAGCCTAATGACATCATACATCAGATCTAAAGGCTTGGCTCTTGGCTTTGGCTTGGCTTGGCTGCTTTCTCGTAAGTCGCTACTCTTACTGCCTTTTTCACAAGTATGTATTCCGTTCTTATCACAAACCACGATCATGGCGTCCAACCATAATCTCTCGAATACTCTTCTCCTCCTCGCTGTTTTATTTGTCGTCCTTCCATCGGGAACATACGCGTTCGGTGCAGGCGATATTCCTGATTTCGCGTATCTAAACGGTCAGTGTTCCGCTAAAGGTCATCTAAACGCTCGTTGATTCACGACCACATCCAGACAAGGCATTCCGTCATGGTGACATTGAGAACGTCCTCGGTGAACTTGTCAAGAGCTATGGGCATGCACGTGGTGGTGGCCTCTTGAGTATTGCAAGTTCGTTCATCGGTGCTGCAAGTCAGGCTGGCGGCGCGAAGTTCAATAAGGACGATGTGAAGAAAGTATACTTCGTACGTACGCAAAACTGGCTGTTTGCTACGTTATCTGAGACTGACTGTTCTGTGGCCGTAATCAGGGCAATTGGTTGAGAGATTACTCACAGGTATACCGAATTATAGCATTGACCTAGGTCGTCCTTGTTGAGTTTCTGATACAACTACTCTTTGTAGGCCATGGATATTGCTGGTCTAGAGAAGCTGACCGCAGATACGATTGTTCTCATTGTGTCCGTTCTGGGATTCATGGTGAATGTTACTTCTCGTGAATGCCGACCATAGTTCACATATGGTGCTCAGACTTTCGGTTTCGCCACCGAAGAATTTGAAGTTACTCCGGCCCGCTTGGGTGTTTACTTGCCTGTCGAGCATATCGACAATCCAAAGTAAGATTCGAAAATGATATTTACTATATCGACTTCACAGTGTCTTCTCTGATGCTGATTATTGATATTACAGAGGTTATGGTGAAAAGGAAGGAGATGCTCGTCAATTCCATCCAAAGCTCCGTCCACCTGTGCAAGCCGAAGAATTGGAGATCGACCTGAAGACTGGTATGAAGGTTGGTGTCACACGATTCAGCATACCTACCCCCGTGTGACAGCGACTTCTTACAGAACTATATGGCCACCGAGAACAAAGGATGGGATACCTCCACTGCTCATATTCGCCGGGCATTCCGTGCTTGTATTGATCATGGTCGCCGTGCACGTGGAAAAGAAGGCCCTGAGTTGTGGGAGGCGTACAGGCTCCTCGGGATGGGTCTTCATACCATGGAGGATCTGCTTGCTCATAGCAATTGGTGTGAGATTGCCCTCAGAAAGATGGGCTATTCTGAGGTGTTCTGCCATGTTGGTGATCGAGGTGAGGACAGTTTTATGACACATTGCGCCATACTAATTTAGCATAACACAGTTGTCATAAATACGCCTGATGGTCCAGCTCCTCCAGTGGTCACCGGTACCTTTGGAAGTGCTGATTTCATGCACTCCCTCATGGGTGAAGCCACAGAGTAAGTGCATATGTTGGTGCGCGTGAATTGTTACTGACGCTGTGACTTCAGCCATTTGAGTCAAGCCAGTGTAGTTGATCTTTCTGCAAAGATGTCTGCTGTTCGTTTCACACTTCCCATATGTACGGTGCCTCTTGATCACTGATGTCGTTTCAGGCTTCCTCTAGCAACGCCAATTCATTTGGGGATCTTAAGAATCTTCTGTCGAGTTTACCTTTCGGTATCGGCGGAGACAGCGACACCAGTCTTCACGAAATTAGTCAAATGCACGAGGAGTCGAAGGCGTATAGCTTTGATCCCAATAAGATTGCGTCTCCGGAGGTGCAGAAGAAATTACTTCGACTGCTTGTGATGCGAGACAACATTTTCAGGCAGATCTTGAGAGTGTGTTCAACGTGGTGCTGTTTCTTGCGATTGACCCATCTCACGCAATGCATTCTTCTTTCCTAGGGACTCGAGTCAATTCCCGGTCTGACCGATCTCATCGACAGCTTGACGAACGCTTTGAACGCTTGTGAGTAATATTCATCTTGTTGGTCCTGGCGTCATATTTAGGACGAGACTGCTGCAGATGTATACACGATCCTGGCACCTTATCTTACTGTAAGCGCTCCATGTCTTCGCTGAACGTGCTAAGGTGTTCATCGTCCCCTCAAAGCCCCTCTTGCAACAAGTTAGCGGTGTGTTGTCGCAAGGTAGCCAAGCTATCATTGATACGGACGATCAATACGAAGTATGTGGCAGACATCTCAGGTCTGATGTCATCTTATCCCAATTGTCTTGACTTGCACAGGTTTTCAACAACCCAAATGCATCCGATCCGTCTCACAGCTTGCTGTCAAAGGTTCGTTCCAGCGGTTTGAAGTTCTCAGCAGTGCATTGATCGGCCTTTTCCAGGACCACTTCGCGTTGGTTTTGAACGAGCCTGCTGGCAAGATAGCTCTGGTGGTGGTGAGATACAGCGTGGATCTCATTGTACGAGTAAGTTCTTGAGTTGCATGTAACAATGAGTCTGAACATTAACTCTTCGCTGTAGGCCTGGTCCGAAGACCTCAACCCTGATCAAATCATTGATCAGGTACGCATCTCTAGACCTATTTTCTCTAGTTCAAAAGCTGACACGCATATCATCAGGTGTTGGAAGCTTTCCACCATCCCTACTATGCCACAGGCCGTTCGAATATCCAGGATGACATGTTCCAAGAGATGGAGAAATGGGTGGAAGGTCTTGAGGATCGTCAGGCAACCATGGCCCAGCTTACGAAGGTACGTCCGAGCACGAGATACGCCACATGTAACGGATGCAGTGCTAACATCCGTTCCTGTCGTCCCAGGAAAGCGTGAGAGCTGGTAGGAACAAAAGACAGGGTGCCGACGATGACTTGTCTCATTCGCACCAAGTATACGAAGGCAGCGTTCCCATCGGCAACTACGCCGGGGCCACAGCTACTCCTTCCTATGAAACTAACGATCCCCAGCCGTCTGTCAAGTACGAAAACAGGCCAAGCAGTGGAGCCTTGTATCCCGCACCATCACCCTCTGCCGGATACACGGGTGGGGGTGGCAGCGGTGCATCGTATGCTGCACAAGGACGATATGAAGCTTCCGAAGAGAATTACTCCTCTGGAGGGTACGTTTCCGAGTCTTCTCAGCAGCCATCTTATGGCCGCACAGAGGACGGATACAAGTCATCTGAGAACACACATGGGTCGTCCCAGAGCACCTACGGATCATCTCAGAACGTTTATGGGCAGCATCATGCCACGGCAGGCGGATATGCTGGTACACAAGGTTATGGTTCGAGCCAGACCGAGTACAACGCACCTCCTATCGGTGTCTCCCGTCCATCTGAACATACCAGCTATGGATCGATCAATACACCTCAAAGTGCTTACGGCCGCACAGGGTCGGCCCAGGCTGCCTATGGTCAGACTGAACCCTCTTACGGTCGAACAGAAGTATCGTATGAATCCTCGTATGGTAGAACGGAAGCATCTTACGCTCAATTTGGGCCTGCGTATGGTCGGACCGAAGGGCAAGTTGCACCATCCTACGCTCAACCCCTCCTATCCTATGTTCCACCGGTACCAACCTATGCTCAACCGGCACCAGCTTTTGTTCCACCAGTACCGTCTTATGACCCTTCCTACGGTCGGACCGAACCAGCTTCTGTGTACCAGTCTTCAGGATATGGTAGCGTAAGACGTCCCGTTGACGATGAGGGTATGTCTGAATCGATTTACGCAGATCTGAATGTTTACCAACAACAATAGGTTCATATGGAACTCAAGGACACCGTCATGGAGAGGCTGATAGCTTCTACGATGAAGCTAGCGTTCAAGAAAGTTTCAGTCGCATGTCTGTCAATGAGAGCAGTGCCAATGGACGGAGTAATCAGGGCTATGAGGCCCCCGTTGCTTATCCTACTAGCGTTGTGTATCCCACTAGCTATGAGTCTTCTGCAGGAAGGGCTGAAGGCTACGTTGGTGCTCCTGTCTACGGCGGTGAAGGTGCTTTTGTTACCAACCTGGGATATGGTGGCGGTTATGCTGCAGGGGAGATCGCAGGAGGGTACGGAGGAGGAGGCCAAGATAGAAGGCGCTCTGGTGACCATGATGGTGGTAGGCATCATCGCAGAGACTCGAGGGAGAGGAGACGCAGGTCTGGGAGTAGAGACTCTTCCGAGGAACGTCGAGAGCATGGACACCACCATCACCACAAGAACAGCGATTAGAAAGGGTTCAGTCATAAACGTAGAGCCGCTAGAGACGTTTCAAGTCGGACGATGCAAGAAGAACTACCGATGGACTGGACTGTACTTTGCATAACGAAGAATGAACTGTAGTATGAGTACTGCTACCTGTGTACGTGTTTCCTTAGATTTTCATGTTCCGATTGCTGCCTTGTAATTTGTACCAATAGCACGAATCTCATTGGGCCATGGGGGCGAACCTCAAGAACTTCAATTTTCCAGATCTACACCAACATGGTCTGCGCATGAACATTGTTCCTCGAGATACTACATTTCACAAGATGCGAACGCATGATACATCTATTCAAAGAGCATCTTGTTCCAAAGCTTGAGGTGATAGGTACGTTTCTTTCTGCCGATATGAACAGCTTGACTGACCCACCTTGCAATACTAGAAACTTTATCGTACCCTCAGAAATATGCACATATCCTCTGTCGTCATCATAGACAACAGACATGTTGCATGATTGGTTTGATTCTGTGCTTCGTGCTGCAACTGATTACAGGTCTCTACGCGTTTTTACAGTTAAACTATGCTCTTGGCGGTCCGTTTGCAGACAAAGGTACGGTATGTACTTATCAGACTTCCCTGCCACCTACCTCTAACAACTCTCTAACGCAGTATCTGGCAGTCTTACATCAATCTATCAGAGGAATTTTGTATCCGGCGCTGCGTCAGTCCGCATTGTTTCCTCACTGGCAGTCACCCCTAACATGTGTCTCTTACTCGCCTCAACATGCCGACAGAACAATACAACTCCGAAGGCATCAGACATGTTATGCCCGTCCAAACGCAGCAAACCGCGTCATTGTGTTCGCTGATACTCCACTTCCATACACTCGTAGGCTTTCTGTAGACAGCGGACAGCACACGCGAAGAGACGCAAGGACGAATTGTACGAAAGTTCATCCTTGCTATCGCCTCTTGCTCCATACCCTGGCCGTCATCTTATCGGTCGGCGCAGTTCATTCTGTCAGCGTATCCTCCCCGACTGGCCGAATATTTCGCAGTCCCTGACGTTCGTGTTCTGGATGCAGGAATACTCGCAGAGACGAGGATTTCTGTCTGACGTAGGCTACGGCCATGGTCTGACCAGGCTCAACCTCTTGCAAACGTATAAAAAAGGTGGATGGCAGGACTACACACCTCAGTCGAGCTCTACCAAGCATCGACACACCTTCCCTTGCAATCCCCGCCACATTTTATTTCACTATGCGCTTCACATTTCCCGCTCTCGCTACCCTGGCCATGTCCTTGCCGCTCGTCTCTGGCCGAGTTATCAACGGTCTTCTCGGTCGCAGTGCTGACTTGACTGTCGATGTATGCGCCGAGGTGATCGCCGTTTTGTCGGTGGATGTCTTGGGGATTGCCATCGTGTTTGGGAATCTTGGTGGGGATTTTGTGCTATAATCAATAGATTATCTCTGAAGCGTTCACTACTAGACATTTGTCTTTGTATTGACGCTATCGTTGATATTCTGGATGTCAACGTCGTCGTTCAAGCAGCAGTCGCGCTTGCCGGAGAGGCCGCTGTGGTAGCCGAGCTTACGGCCTTGGTTTGTGATGACCTTTTGACCAGTAGTTGTTGACCTAATGGATCTTACCTACCAGATCAATGCTGCTCCAGGACACGAAACGTGTTCTTACCCTGACCATTTTGAGGCAGTCTGCAGCGAGGCGGCAGTTCTTTCAAAGCTGTAATTGCATTAAAATTACACTAATATGGTCTTGCAGAAACCCGTGCGGCTTCCAGTGCACGGACGGTTTTACCCTCTCCCCGATCAGTAAGCCGGTTGACTGCATCTGCGTCCCACCCAAGATCGTCTGCAACGGCGTTTGCACCGATGCCAAGGCTTGCCCTAGCTCTGTTGCGAAGAGAGAGCTAGAGGTCGAGAAACGCCACGCTGTGTGCGACAGAGGATTTACCCCCTGTGGTGTCTTTGAATGGTCTGGCATGCGTGCCTCTCAAGCATGGGAGTGTGTCGATACCCAATCTGATCTCGAAAGCTGTACGTCTGTTCCTATCAATATGTTTACGCCCTCTTCTACTCGCTTCTCCACACCTGATGCCCAGGCTGATCCCTTCTCGTTGCAGGTGGTGGATGTGCCGTCCCCCTTATGCGCGGCACCCCTCGTGGTATTGACTGCACAGCTATTCCCGGCGTCGCAGACGTTTCCTGCGGTGCCGGATCTTGCGTCGTCCATCGCTGCCTTCCTGGCTACGTCCCCTCTTTGGACAGAGCGTTCTGCATTCACAAGCCCTCGTTGGGTTTGGAATTCGAGAGCGAGATCCCCGCGGCCTTAGCATACGGCCTGGAGCTTCCTTTCGTCAAGAAGGCTAACTAATCACTTCTGACCGAGGTCACGGATATCTAGAGGAAGTGGAATGCAGAAACGGCTTTGCGACTGGTTTGATTTGGATAAGACGGTTGTGGGAGGAAACGCAGATAATGGGGACATGACGTCGGATTATGATGATTGTACTGTATAGGAATGTGAATGCAACCTTTTGACCACCGTAACACTGCTCCCGTGTGTCGGAAAAACTTGGAAACACTTTCTTCAGTGTTCATCCCTCTCGCAAACAACCTAAGTTGCAGATCCCTGAGTCTCGAACTTAGTTGGCCCGTTTTGGAAGCGCCACGACGGTGTCGATCGGTCCTGATCAGTGATCATGAGTGAGTGAGTGAGTCCTCCATTGTCAAACTTGCTCTCCATCTTGCACGGCCCTTTTAAACGACCCTGCTTTAGTCCCCTTCTCTCTCAGCAATATTTATTGACTTGACTAGACTCGTGAAGATTCCGAAGAAGCCAACATCCTGAGTCACAAGCGGCTGCATGTCTCGCATCTGGGGCCCGGGCGCTATGGACACTGGTATCGCCGTAATCGGCGATGAGGTGGCCCGCAAAAATCAGCATAGAGAACCGATGACGGTCACCTCCGTGGGTTGCATAAGAGGATGTATGGTGTGAGTGTGATTACTTAGCTTATGTGCCAACTGCGCACACTGCTAACGTTGCTTCTGCCACTGCCGTCGTATTACTAGATGAACAAATGGGGTGTATTCCGTACGTCTTGATACCGTCTCTCCATTTTCAGCGAGCCGCCTTCGACTGCACGAGAACGGAGTCGTTGCGGGAAGCCCCACAACGCCCGAACATTCCTCGTTAACCAGGTCATTTGCCATACTTTGCCATGTTACCCATCCATCGGTCATGTCTAGAATACATGACAGCATTAATCTATCAGCGCTGTGCAGAAAGCTGTCGTCGTTCCGCACTGTTGCCCCATGCCGTCCTGCCGTGGTTAGCTTGGCCGGGGATATCGCCTCGTTCTATTGGAGACCATACGGGCCCTGTCAATGCTCGCAGAACATGTTGCTCTGTGAGGTAAGTCTTGCCTCCGCTTAACCAGAGTCCCCTTCCACCTAATGATCCAAGCTGTTCGGTGCAGATGCCGAATGTGTTCTTTTAGGCACTCGCTGCTCGTCGTATAATTCTTCGCAGACGGCCTCGATGGTCCTGGGGCCGGAGCCCTTAGTCTTGACATCTTTTGCCGGACAAACTGCACACTGGCAGCTCACTCATACAGGGCACGGCTCTTGACGTGTCTGCCTCCGCATTTAGCGCGTTTCATTCCGTTGTGAACGCCTCAATACAGATCTCAACAACGAGTGAAACACATAAAAGAAACCTGGATCATGCTGGGGCACTTTTGAACTAGCTTCCTGGCCCACCAAGATGCACATTGCTGCTTCTCCCCTTATTGTGCTTGCCGGTGCCGCTCTCGTAGCTGGCCGCGCATTCAACAATGAGCTCGTTGCGCGTACTACCACGGATATTTGTGCAGAGGTCGATGCGGGACTCAGCGTCAGCCTCCTTGGTATCTCCATTGTGATTGGCCTCATTGGTCAGAAAGTTTCTGAGTATCTTCACGCGGACTCGTTTTTGACTACCTTTTACTAGAGGTCTGTCTGTGCGTCTCGGGTATCCCCGCCTTCGTCAAGACGGACGCAGTGGCCATCGCTGCTGTGAACATTGCTGGCGTGGCCTCTGTCTCTGCAGATATTGAGGCTATGGTAAGCATACACTGATAATATGGTAGCGCGTGTCATTGAACAATGGTCTAGATCAACACTGCCAAAGGTCATCAGAAGTGCTCTTACCCTGACAATTTTGAGGCCGTTTGTTCAAAGGAGTCAGTAACCCACATGACAATCGCGATACGTCGATCTGACAGGGCTCGTACTATAGGACTCCGTGCGGCTTCAATTGCATCAACGGGTTCTCGCCTTCCCCAGCTAAGGATCCCAAAGACTGCGTTTGCTTGCCCCCGAAGACGGTTTGCAATGGCATCTGCGGGACCTTCAAGTCTTGCCCCAGCGCTCATCCCAAGAGAGATGTGGAGATCGCCAAACGCTACGCTTCCTGCGACAAGGGCTTCACAGCGTGCGGTGTTGATGCTTGGCCCGGAATGCGTGCTTCCCAATCATGGGAATGCGTTGATACCACGTCCGACCTGGAGAGCTGTACGTCCGCATTTTCGCCTTGGCCCCAAGTTGTGGCCCATCTATCCATTTTCTTGTTCTATTCGCTACGCCACTGTCTTGTCTGCCATTATCCGATAACACATTACTGATTGCTTTTGGTTTCGGCTTTCAGGCGGTGGTTGTGCGACCCCCTTGACCCTTGGCGGTACTCAGGGAATCGACTGTACCGCTCTCCCCGGTGTGGCCGACGTCTCTTGTCACAGCGCTCATGCGTCGTTCATCGCTGCCTCCCCGGTCACATAGCGTCGTACGACAAATCCTTCTGCATCGACTTGAACTCGGCCAATCTCAGCTTCAACCACAATGTCGCTGCAGCGGCATACGGCCTAGAGCACGTCCCACTCAACAAGAAGGCGGAGTAACATGTGGTGCTCGGAGGCAGAAAACGGTACAGTCGGCAATGGCAACACTCGTTTCGGACGACTCGCACTCCACGGACTACATTCTTGTTCTTTCCGGTTTGAAAGTTTCCTATTGTGTCTTTGTTGTTGTTGTTGTGATATAGCGGCTGGAAGGGGTCTGGTTGGTCTTGGACGTTCGTGTGTTTTATGGAAGATTAGGTTGTATAGCACCCGCGTAGAACTCGATGTATGTATGTTGTTGTTGGATTTGTTCTGCATCCGACGACGTATGTATTCAGTTCACCGAGGATGATTGCGTCGACCGACGTGCTGATTATACTGTCGATTGTGAATATGAGCAAGTGCATGTATGATCGGACTGGGCGCCACATTCTACCACCTCTGCACTTTATACCACCACCTCGTCATGTCCTAATGGCATCCAATACTCAACGTTCCACGAGCTCGCAGAATGCTACCGCAGATATTGACCCCGTTTGGCTGTCTAGTCGGACCGCCAGGCAGATCTACGCCTTGTCTGATGTGGAAGAGGTTCGTCCTTGCTTTGAGGCGTACGGAGCGAGCTATGTCGCTGACTATTCCTTTCCTGAACTGAATAGGGCATAAGTCGTCTGCTGTCGCTCGCAGCGTCGTCTATATCGCTCCTGACGTTACCACAAACCGATACACCCGAGGATGGTCTCCCACAAGGTGGTGAAAGGTCGGAGCAGTTCGTGCTTGAAGTCAGCGAATACTTTGAACGAATAGACGTGTGTCACAAATCCCATTCTACTTCTACATCATTCACTAATACATATCCCTGCCATTTGCTATGTGTCCGTCACCAGCAAATACACATCGCTATTCGTTCTTCACTGGCGCATATCCGACAATCCCGCATCGCACCCTCCGCAATCAACGCTCCGCCCTTAAACTTCATCCCTCCATCTCTAGGGGTGGGCATGCCCACGGACACGACGGCGTTTTCAGGCGGGAAGGGAAGTCGAGGCTTGCAAGAGGAACGTGTGGAGCGGGATGCGTGGGCTGGGATTCTGAGTGCTCTCATGCGACTGAAGGAGGCTCAGGCTCGGGACCTTGCGCAGCTCGGACAAGATAATGCCAACGAAGGGGATTCGAGCGCAATGCAGGAGGGGTGATTCACATAGAGCAAGGGTATATGGATATTGTCAATGGGACAGGTCATAAGTACAGGCGCGCGTTCGTTCTGCCTATCGTTCACTCTTTTCATTCTGAGTCCTCTTCCCTTAGACACTTACACTCTCCAAAATCTCTTCAGCCTTCAAGTATTCCTCATCCTGTGTGATTTCGGGGTTCTGCTTGGCCGACACCTATTGTCCCATGTCCCATGTAAACGGTTTAGCTTCCTCAAAGGAGCAGGAGGGAACGGGACATGCGTACCAGGAGTTCGCGCAAGTCTTGCACAGCGGCTCCGAGACGATTTGCAACGTCCTTAACAAGCTTCTTGTTCTCTTCCAGCATCAACCCCTACACATGGTCAGACCCCAGTCTGTTAGCTACAGTGCTGTTCGTAGTCAAAACAACGAGATAGCGCGTACAGCGTTCTTGATATCCCAAGCTTCCGCGCCATCCGCGACGAACTTGTCCAGTTTGATTTTCTGGTCTACCTCCTCTTTCTCGTACGTCTGGTGCTCCTTGAACAGTCTTTATCGCGAGACACACAGTGGTAAGGACTCATGGACTGCGAGCCTGCGTATATCACGACGCCACGAACCGTTTAGCTACTCCGGACTTGATCTTGAGTTGACGGCGAAGGGCGGTGAGGTCGCTCATATCGTTCTAGATCTGCGAATAATGAAAGATGGTGGTATCCGGGGTTGTACTTGGGTGTTGGTCGTTAGAAAGAGGTCGAGCTGAGCTCTTGGTCCTATCTTTCCGGAATCCACAATGACGAGAGGAAGAGATCTGTCTTTTCCAATCCGGGCATCGATAAGAAACGAAGCAAAAAAAAAGCATCCGCGACGCTGCGTTACGCCACATTGATCGTGTACGGTTCAAAATGGTAAACGTGGAACGATGGACTTGAATTTCATCGTAAAGTACGACCGCTCATCTCGATGTGCCTCACTGGAGGGGCAGAGGGTTTCACGAAAGTTAATGAAAAACGTTTTCTAGATCGTGAATTCGTAAGAGAGTTCAAGTTGCAGAGGCTTACTACTCGTCTGGACCCGAGTCCAAGTCCGCCGATTATCATGTACGTACCAACTTGAAAGGTCTGAGATCTGAACTTTCGTGACTGCCTAGAAGTGGGCAAGCCCAGTTCAAAACATTCTTCTGAGTAGTGCACTTCATCAAAGCAAACCACGCACGACGTTGTCGCACTGTCATCCCATTTGCAGGCTAGCCTGATACAAGACCCCGGGAGGGTCGAAAACAGCAACCTCTTCCCCCGCCACCGGCGAACCACGGTCCAAGGAGGCGTAAGTTCCTCTGACTTTGACTCTGGAAGACCGATGTGACTGTGCGTATGCTAGACACGAGGCGAATGCGTGTCCCGCTGAAGGCTGTTTCATCAAACGGCCGTCGCATGGATCTCAATCACTCCGGAATGGACCTCATGGCTTCCGGGAGGCGTGCAGGGAGACCCATCGGACTCCAGACTCGCTTTCGTTTGAGTCACACTTTAAGCATTCTTTCCCTCAGAGCTTCTTGACGGTGCTCGAGGCAGGGCACCGTCCACCGGAGATGGGACATCGACACAGATCCATTACGACTCGGCAAAAGACAGGATGTTGTACTAAGTGCCAACGTGTCTACGGGTGATGCGCTGAAGGGGGAACGGGGGAATGGGATCGTGGACGGGGATCGTATGAAATGCGTGTGAGCGAGGCGTGTGCAGTCATGAGAAAAAAGATGTAGAGCAAGTACAGAGCAAGCAAGAAGATGTGGAGAAAGCTACAACTAAACTAACTAACAACCAAGGGTGGGGTGAAATAGGTACGAGCCAATGAGGATGAGTGTACGACGAAGACGGGACTACGTGGATGAGCGACGACGAGAGCGCAGTCAGCAGCGAAGGAACAGCCGCCGACACCAACGACGACACACACAACCAGAACGAAGAACAACAAGATGCTCGAACAGAAGTCCGCAACCTCAACCACCACCATCACCACCTACAACCCATCAACACACGAACAACAACCAGACACGAACCACCAACAACGAAGAAACAGCAGCACACACACACACGGACGAACGGGAGAAGAGAACGAACACCCAGGCTCCTCAACTAGTCGGCTACCAGGCAACGCATAGACTAGCTACGCAGGTGCACGAGCGCGGTTAGGAGAAGCAGCTGCAAGAGTCGTCCCTTTCGCGACGCACGCGAGATGAGTGGAGTGAAACCCGAGGCGGGAGAGAACGAGCGAGAAGTCGAACGAGTAGAGACGAGAGCGGAATGGAATGGAGTGGAAGCGGAGAGGGCGACGTGAGCGGATGATGGACGCCTGGAGTAAGAGAGGACGAGGGCGAAGGAGGGATCGCGTAATGGGGCGTCGTGTCGCGGAGAGGAACAGGAACAGATCCTGTAGATGTCTTGAGGAGAAGGTCGTGGATAGTCCGGATCGGCCCTCGCAAGGATAAAGAATACAAGAAGTGGAAGGGTGAAGAAGTCTTGCGAGGTGCTCGTGAAAAGCGCAAATAGCAAATACGCCGGAGGGACAGCGGATAGGTTTGATGTTTGGGGTAGGACGCGGCAGGGCGCGTCGTCGGATAGGATGAGAGGTGGCATTTCGCATATAGAAAAGGCGTCAAGGTGGGTGATCAAAGCAAAAAAGGGTAGAACCTGTGTAAATCGATACAAATGTGAAAGGTCGTGGTCGAGTTCAATCGTTAAGAAAGGATGCGTGCCAAGGCAGAAATGTCGCGAGGGGGAATCCAACCGAGGGGGTTTCCATGTGGTCTTTGATGCCAGTGTATCGGCGCGCGGACAGCAACTTCCAGGTGTGCGTCAATCGAAACCGGAGCGAGGCACGTAACCACAGTAAAGTGGTCGTACACCATCAGCTCACGGCCGAGACGGATACGCAGGAAGGGTCGGCGAGATGGCGAGAACTCGTGTGAGCGAGAGCCGGAGCTTTGATCTGTATGCAGAGTGAGACGGAGAGACAAGTGCGACACGGGGTTGCTCCTAGGCGTCAAGTCGATGCCGTGGATCGACGACGGTGGCTGAGGAAGCGAGAGGTGTGCAAAGAAGACAAGAATGCGCCAATGACAGGGCGAAGCGAGGCACCGCACATGGCAGGTTCGCCGCTCCACGAAAACACAACTGCTTGCTCGCGCATAAAGGAGGGCTGCAGCGGGGGCGAGTTGGCTCGGGAGGGGGTACCGTATAGCGATGTGAAAACCAGTGTGCCTTCTAGCTTGGCCACGAGTCGTGGTCTTGCGTCGTGTGTCGTGTCCCGAATGTTCAATTCCTGAGATCGGCCGGCAAAGGCGAATAGGGTGAGCCATCTTCAAAGAGCGTGGAAGGGGGCGTCGCGCGAAAGGCACGTGCCATAAGGTGGTTGGAGGGAGGGGATCGATTCGACAGTCAACTTCCCAAGAAGACTGGAACCGAGGGGGCGGCGCGGCCGCGGGCGACATTTCGGGGAAGGCAGGTGCCCAATTGGACGGACTGTCGGTACGGTCGCAGAGCGTACAAATGACCTGCTTGAGTTCTTCCCGATGCATTGAGCACCACCATGAAAGGGCCTGTGAAACGTGAGAGGCGAGGCGAGGCGAGAGAAAGACGGTATGTATGGTGGGGGAAGATGCGGATCAAGAGGATGAGATGTAAAGGTAAAGCGTATAAAGACAATAAAAATGTCAAAAGGTAGATGGGTGGGTGAGGAATGGGGATGCGTGTGAGGATAAGTAGTGTCCATTGTGACTATGCTAATAGGACCCCCTGCAATCCAGGCAGAGTGGGGCTATTCCGATTCATGAGAGTGTCGTAAAGTTCAGCTTAAAAGTAATCCGTGACGGCGTTGCTCCGATGGTGTCCAGACGGTCGAAAGCTTTTGGGACTTGCACAGGACATGCAAATCTAGAAGCCCGACGTCGGTGCTTGCTGCTGGGCAGCGGCGACGGCAGAGGCAGCGGCGGCGTGACGCTGTTCGGCGGTGCCGAGCATCAACGCCTCGTTGACGCTGTAATAGAAAACATGTGGGTCAAGACAGATTCTCACTGAAGANTGCGAAATGAACGTACTGCCTGAGCCGGTTGGTCTCGCTTTCTGCCGCAGCCAAGCGGGTCTGGAGCTGCTGCTGGGTCATCTCGAGGTAGCGAATATGAGTGGTCGCTAGAGAAGAACGAATGAGAGAGGGAAATTCAGAGAAAGCGAATATGCGTACCACGATCCAACAATGAAACTTTGCTGGACTTCTGGTTCGACACGGGGAGGGCATCCTTGAGCCTGCGGTATCCGTCTCTCAGCTCGTCACGTCTCCTCTGCTCCGACTCGATGCGCTGACGGCGGATCTCCTCGCGGCGGGCCTCGTTGGAGGTCGCGGTGATAACGGGGTTGAAGTCGTCGTCGTCGTCAGAGGCGAACTCGTCCGGGATACCCTTGGCGCGCTTCTTCTGCTGCCTTGTGGAGGACCGCGGAGGGATGGCGGTGGCCGCGAGAGGGTTGAAGCGGTGAGACCGGGGGACGGTCGCCAGTGATCCGGGAGCAGGCGCCGGGGATATGGTGCCACTGCCCCGGCGACCCCGGTTCGAAGCGGCGCTATCGGAGGAGAGCTCGCCGGCGCTGAGGTTGGACAGCGCTCCGGGGTAGATGCCGCCGGCGTTGGAGGGCGTGAAGGAGCGGTTCGGAGAGCCGGTGGTGTAGTTGGGCGTCGACGAGTAGGTGTACTCGCTCATCCCGTTGTTGAGGTTCAAGGAGTTGAACCCGATGCGGGGAGAGGACGTCGGGGGCACTGTGGGTGCTTGTGTTAGTTCGGTGGAGCGAATCGATCGGCGGTCAAGGAAATACGCACGGCCCATGGACACACCGAAGTTGGGAGAGTGCGGGTACTGGAGGTAGTCCAGGCCGGAAAGAGTGTCGAAGTAGTTGGTGGCACCGTCCATGAAGTCGTTGGGCTTCTGGTCGAGGACGTGTTCCATGTGTGCGGTCTCCATTGCGAGAGTAAGGCGGCGGGAGGCGGAAGAGCAAGTATCACAGATATGTGCTGAAGACGAGGTGGAATAGACGAGGAGGATTGCTGTGGGATTAAGAAGGGCAGAGATGTTGTTGTTCAGTATGCGAGAGAATAAAGTCGCTAGGGAGATGAACTTACCGATAGGGAGATGCAAAGTTGCTAGCGGGGGATGTAGCTAGTGTTGTACAATGGAACAAGGGCCGCTGAGCGCCGTGGGAGAGGCGGGCAACGGGGACGACGGATTGAAGAAGAAGAAGAGGGAAGGGGGTTGAGGAAAGAGAGACGGGGCAGAGGGCCGCTATTATACGCAGAGAACTCTTCACAGTTCGCACCGGGGAAATTACGCGTCTGCTAGAATATATCATAATATTATTCTGAATCTGTAGAGCTTGGACTGATGCCTCGTGTATGGCAGCGTCCTCTCCCAGCGATTCCTCTTTCTCTGTTTTCTTTTTCCACATTCACTTCCGTCTCGCACGCGCTGAGACTGTCCTCAAGATCGCCCCGTCGGTCCCAGGAACCCACCATCTCAATCCCTCTGCCTCAATCTCAGCCACCCATCGTCTGCGCAGCCTTCATTCCAGGCATTCTCAGCTCCTCTTCAAGGTCGGTTTCACCGAGATTTCCATCGTCTGCCTCCGAGCCGCTTGTTCTCAATCCTTGTACGCTGATCCTCCGACGAGGCCCGTCCCGCCCTGCGCGTCTCCTCTCCCGACGCTGTTGTCTCTCGTTTCGTGCATTGCCTTATCCTTGACACCCATTCTTGTGTCCCCTCTTCACCTCCGTTGGCATTCTACAGCTTCCAGGTTCCTCGTGCAATGCTTCTGCTGCCGTACCGTCAATACCAATGTCTATCATTCGAACCTAATATCCTATGTTAGTAGCCGACCTATCAGTCATGACATCCCAACGCCATGTTCGGTAAGCCACCGTTGATGTTACGTCCTACGACGTGCGCCCACCTTCCTAGTAGCTACCTACTCGTCCATCGATGTTCATATTCGACCTTATCTTCTCCTTCATCATTCTGCTTCTCTCACCCCGCACTCGTCCTTCTGGTCCGGAACACCGAGAACCAGGGAGGCAACTCGTTTGCCCCCTTACCACTTTCTCTCTCCCGATCCCACCAAAGGGTCTTCATGCACCGCATCTTATTCCTTCCGGGGGAAGGCTGCTGGGTCATCTGCCTTTCCAAGTATTAAGGTTCCACCACACCTGGGATCATGATATTTACCCCTTCCCATGCCTCGTGCCCTTCCGCGCCTCCAACGTTTCTTTCATTTCCAGTTTCTCTATACCGCATCCGTCCACGCGCGTCCGGACACCCCCTCCTCCTTTGTTTTCCATTACTTTTCTTATTCCTCCTCGGCCGTTCCCTCCTTCTCTCTTTGCCGGCAATGCGCTGAGCTCGGAGACGAAGATGGCATCAACCCATGCGTTCGAGAAGGGAGGGACCTACCGAGGGGAGGGTTGGATTGTTTGCTCCGACGCTCTTTCACCCGCTCGTCCAATCCTCTTTCTTGCTTACGCCTCTTCCCTCTCCTCCTATCAAAATTACTCGCTGAGCCGCTCGGTCATTGACCTTCGCCCGCTGATCTTTGCAGTTTTTCTTCCCCCTTCCTTTCCCTTTCCGAGTCTGATGGTCTGCCTCACCCCGCCTGCATTCATTCATACCCACGGACCACCATGCTCCGTCACTCCTCTACTCCGAAGTCCCCAGCCCCGGTCGTATGTATGTATGTCATTCAGCCTGCGGATGCTCCGGTCGACCATCTAGCCTTTCAAATTCACCTCCTCGACCCTGGCTCAGAACTGGAATCATCTTTGCCCCTACTTGCGTTCTGACGGAAGCCCACACATTGCAATTCTCTCGCGCCTCCGCTGGTGGTCCCGTGGTCACGATCGACGGACCCTTTCATTCATTCCAGCAGGTCATCCAGTCTGTTTGTCAGTACACAGCAGCCCAGCCTCTATGCACCGATTACGATAGACCCGTTCTCAACTTCCCTCCGGCTTTTTCGTGTGCGTCCGCGCGCCGTTCACTTCTTCTTGACAGATGGCCGCTCTACCCACCTCCGAAACGTCTGTGTAATGAATGAATATTCCGGAATGCGTTTATTTATCTGTTGTGCGATCTGTTATGAAGACCGAGACTCTGCGCATGGAAGGTCTGAGCACGAACGATGGTAGCCCGCGGTTGCTTGAAACTGAGATGAAAAACCACCGGCGTGTTCCTCAGAGAAGGCCCACAGTCCACAGTCAAGCAAAAGGGAAGAATGGATACCAGTGTGGGGACGGGGAGCTCACACGGGCGAACGGCTCCCAAGCCCAAGCTCAAAGTTTAGTTTGGCATGTCGATGGGTGACAGGTGCTTTCTCGCACTCTCGAACAGCATATCCCACCCACAAAGTCCGGTCCACCCACCCCCTTCAGCGTCCTCGGCAACTCCGCGTCGTCTGAGGCAAAGGTAAAAACAATCGGGCAGACGGGGAACCCCGCCGCTTCCGAACCTCCCAACAACAGGATCACAACTCTGGGTCATTGTGGACTGTTGTGGGATGAGATCGAGTTAGCGGCCTCCAAGGCTTGTTGTTGTAGCATCGAGCAATTATGCGTTATGCGTTATTACGAGCAAGCAGGAAAAAGGTTCCGCGAGCCTTCTGGGTCGCCGGGCCAGTGATGGCCATGCGCATCTTTGTCCGTTGAGGATCGCGATTGTTCGTTCGCCACGATCGACAAAGGATGCGTTCACGCCGATTCGTTCGTACTGGAAGGTGCTATCACGGCCACATCTGAATAAAATCGGATATGAAAACAAAGAACTCACAAGAAAATACACAAAGGCCATTCATTCTGTGGTCGAAGTTCACCGGCAGGTGAGATAAGTCCGGTAAACGATAGCGCTTTGTGGATGGCCCTGCAAGCAAAAGAAATCGAATCCATGGGCTGTTGCGGCAGAGGCAATGATAAGAAACAATGTGCAGGAAAATGTGACGGGGTCCGCGCCCGTCCGTTCCGGACATACAACAACAGCATTCAGAGGGTAAACGTAAGGATGTGATTACCAGGAGGTTGTGATGATACGAACGGAACTCAGAGCTGTCTATCAATATCGGAAGACAGGTCCAGCACATTCGCACATGCCCTAGGGTTGGGTCACATGGGGAAAGTATCCGTAAGGGTAACGGGAACACAAACAACAAGGCAAAGGTAACAGAATAAGTCATTCGTAAACGGCGGTCGTAATCGTGGGTCGTTAGTCGTGATATGAGAGTCGTCATAAGCAGGGTCGTCACAGAAACACAAAAGACAGGAGAGATGAGGACACAGTCGGTCGGGTAAGAGAGAAGGAACAGAAAGAGATGGAGAAGATGACGCAAGCGAAGAGGGAGAGCGATATTGAAATGTCCAGGAATGCGTGAAATGCGTGTGAGGACCCCGGTGTCGGTGCGAATTGGGCGCCTTTAAGCCTTGTAGTATCCTGTGCACGGGACAAGATCAGCGTCAAGAGCTTTCAGACGGTATTGAAGGCAAAGAGGGCTGTCGGGAATTCCAGGCGCCACTCCGAGCACTGGAAGCATAGAACGGCGCAGGTCGCGGAGATCGGGAGGCGCAAAGCGCGCGGGGATCAAAGAAACAAGAGGGGTCTCGAACGAACGAAAGCGACAACTTACCGCCGTTGAATGGCCCTTGCATGCCAGAGTAGTGCTCCAGACGCTTTTGGTACCGCCACATGAGGAATGCCATGTACATCTGAAAACCGTTCCGACCAAGCGCACTCGTCAGTCAATAGATTCAGCACTAAGCCCCAAGCAAGAAGCAAAAAAGGGAGAAAGAAGACGCATTCGAAATGACGTGTGGGTAGGGACCGTAATCAGGTGACGTGGGTGGGTGTAGCGGAGCGCGGAAGAAGCAGGAGAACCGGAACGCACCTGGAACCCAAGATCGACGAGCAGCGAGACGATAAACGCTGCATTTAAGCTGGAAAGTCCCGCACCGCAGAATGCACTCGGGATGGTGCCTGTGGTTGTGACGGTTGTGGCGGACCAGAGCTGTCCACCATTGTCGCATTCCCACTGGATCTTCTCCTTCCTACCAAAGTAAAATACGTCGTCAGCATTCGCGGTGTGTGGCATGAGAACCAACGAATAGTTATCAGGGGCTTGTCAAAATTAACGAAGAAAAGATGTAACGGGATGAAACTTAATGGGGAAGGGTAGGAGCACAATGAAGACTTCGGAATATAGGGTACAGATGGATGAATTCAAGGGAAAGAGCCACATACCCTCGTTGGATTTCGACGATCATAATGATTGCTCGGACCGCGGAAATGAGGAGGATAAACGGCCAAACGAATATCATTGCTCGCGTCCAGATATAAGATCGCTGTATCGCACAAGAGATCATTTTCGTGACCGGCTCTCACACTGGAATAAGCAGTCCACTTACATTCGAGAGAGCAATGACACTAATGAGCGCAATAGCGGCCACCAACATTCCAATGCCTCCATAAAGGTACCTATACGACGCGACGGTAAGCATTTACGTTCATGGGTAGGCGGAGAATGACGCAACCATTCAGGGTATACGAAGAACAAGAATTGACCCCAGTGCAGAAGGAAGATGCCTCCGGCAAGACTATACAACTGGTTTCTATTCTCAGTACGGATCATCTTCGCCATACATACGCATAACTCACAGTGATGATGAAGCCCCAGGCGATGGCACCGCCACGCTGTATGCAAGGATGAATCGGTCTCGCAAATCGCTATGACTGAAGCACTGCAGCGCTTACAAGGGGCATGAGGAGGAGGCAGTTATCACACCTGCACGAGAAGACAACGTCCTCAATAGCTTGCGCAGTAAGATAACACTATCACTTACCACATTTCTGCAACTTGTAAGTTCTACAACGGTGGTCCTGATTGCGTATTGAGCGGCGGTAGTAGTAAACAGATAGCAGAAGCCTTTCTTGAGAGGTAACGTTCGGTGCAAAGAACGAAAGGCGGGATAAGTTTAGGTACAAGGAGGGTATAACGCCACAACAAACAGAGAAAACCGTTGAGAAGCCTGGCGCAGACCTAGCGTCGACGTCGAGGAGGACGATGAGAACGATTCCAAAGCAGCCCGTGGAGGCCTCATTGCAGCCGGCCCGCTCCGGAAACTCGCACGTTCCTTGTAGGACTCCACCGGAGCGACTCCGGCCGGATTGGCCATGCGACCGACCGGTTGGGCGTTTGTATCGATCGTGTTTGGACTGCAAGCGCCGACACCAAGTTCGCTGTTCGACAACCAACTTGCCCTCGGCTTTCGTAGAACTCCAAACTCTGCTTCAATATCTTGCTACGCGTGAGTGAGGGTTTATGTTCATACTATCGACTCTATGACCAGTTTTGGAACGTAGAATCGCGTCGGAAACACTACATTTGGGTGATGAGATGGTCGACCAACTTCCACCGAGACCCGATTCGACGACAAGCTCCTGAACAGGCTATCGACGATCCTTTGATCTCAGAAATCATGGAACATGCTGAAGGGTCCAAGTTCTCTAGCATAAAGGACTCGGTATCCGCTGTCTTGGGTCATATGTGTAATGAGGCTAGCTGTAGCCGACTTCCAAGCACCAAAGGTCCGAGTCTTACCCAGCTTTTGTCCAGGAAGATGCAAGGACGATTCAACAGTTATCGGATTTGCATCATCGCTACGTCGTCTTCTGCGTCTTCACCATTGTTCCGCTGCTTGCCGAAATCCTGCTCAGGTGCTGTCAGAATCACTAGGACGGCCTCAACTTGTACAGTCTTGGTTACCACCACGGCAAAGAGTCAAACATCCTCATGCTCTCTCCTTAATTGTGCAGAGACCCTGGCTGTGTTTTTCCGTGCTCCTGACAGAAGCACCATGTCATGGGCGTCTTTCCCTCCCGCGAAGATGGACTGGATCAGTGGATGTCTCGGCCTCTGTAACCTCTGTATTTCTTTTCGACGTTCGACTAGTGGGACAGTGTCATAAATAGCCATGGCTTGGGGTTGAAGGGTTTATCGGTCCGCCAGAATCCACATCGTCGGCTGCCAAAAAGGCAGATCGATGTCTGCCACTTGCTTACAGAGTTTCAGCGGCCAGCACCAAGGCCAAGCAGCCGGTGGAATGCACCATGGCACTTTCTGTCATCGAAACGGATACTCTCAGCGACGCCACGAAGCCAACATCCCGAATTGGATCGAATGCTCGTGACATCTTGGCTCGTACGCTGATCTCACGTATTCAGTATGTCCCCTGGCGCTGCGTGTGTGCAGATCCTACAGATCCTCGCTGCTTCGCATTCCATTGCTTCAGACTACAACGCCACCCATCGATCTACTTCAATACCTCCTGCCTTCCAAGCTCTGTATCATCACTACACAGAGATCCGAATCTCGAAGCGGTAATGCTGACGCGTTCGGGACCGTTTCTTGCGTTCGTCAAAGCGCGTTACTGTTGTCCCTTTTCGCCGAAGGGCTGGCTCGGTCGGAAGGACCTTGGCTTAATTTCTCACCAAGCTGCCAGAAATATCGATGGCTGAGACCGAAGCTGATTATCGTATACTCCCAGGTTCATATAAGTCGCAACGTGGGCTCCCTTCAACGTCTTTCGCACTTTCTCTTTGAACCCTGCGATAGTCACGGGAGACCGTTCGACGTGTAGTCGGCTCACGATTGGTGAGTAGTAGTCTCCTTATCCTTCTTTTCACCCTCAAAATCAAGAAAATTTTGTAGGTGCCAAGCGATGCGTCTCGGCCACACCAGAATACGTACCGTTTCGTCGTCGTGCGCGGGAAAGTATCTGCTATTTCCTGCGGGTTCTGCACAGCTTTGGCTGCTCAGCGACCACCGGAGTACCGAGTCGCTGTTTGAGTGTACTTCTGCAGAATCTCATGCCAGTCGTACACCTCGTCGCTTATGGACGCCAGTCATAGCACCTCACGAAACGGCCTGTTCTTCTTGACTTGTGGCGACCATGCTTTAACGACGGACACATATCCATGGAAGCAAGACAAGTGACACATTATATCCGCTGGCTTCACCGCTACTAGGAAACGACACCTCGTTGTTTTAGCTATCTCTTGCCATATGCTGGGGCGTCCCTGAGGATACCACCGAACTTCTCTTCCTGTGGATGCACATACATCTGATGCTGCTGCTTCTCCCATTAACTTTGCCACTATCTCGGCGGCGTCCCGGACGTGGACACACTCCACGCATACGCCCGTTGGCGCGAAAGATAACTCCCGTTCTCAAACTGGACTGAGAAGGAACTCGAAAGCCACTCTCGCACTGGCCCTTATCCTACCCCTCGGTCGCAGCGTGTCCCCGACCTTCGAAGCGCACAAAAACACGCGTTTCGTGGTCGTCACGTCGAGTTCTGCGATGCTAAGGTGCTATTCCTGCTGCACTGAGATGTATTTTTCGAGCCAGCTTTCCCTCTCAGGCTGATCACTAGGACACTTAGGACATAGCTTTCAGTGTTCTGCCGGCACCCGGTAAGCCCGTTCGCCTCGTTCCGCTTCCCAGCTCCCTGCCTAACATAAGGATTTTAGGTTTAGTTTTCGTGCCTAGCTTTGTGCCCCCAACCCATCAAACTAGGACCCGTCCACTTCCAGCTCGCTCGCACTGTTGCGCGAGTGTTGTCCCACTTGTGTCCTGAACCACCCGCAGCCTCATCAATTGAAAATTGAATAAGCAAGATGGCAAAATCCGGGTGTGTGCGAATACTTTCGTTTATGTATTTGCCACTGTCAGCACGGTCGTTCGAATTGCGGGTGCAAAGCGTGCAAAGGCGACGTAAGGTGATGTAACTCACTTATATGAAGCCTCCTCCAGTTCTAGTCTATGTCATGGCATACGAAATCTGACTCATGATCAGGAATAGCTCGGGCCTCGCCTCGGGCTTCCAGCGTCCAGCATTCAGTGGTCGATATTCGGTATTCGGGATGCGATTTGCGCTATACCGTCCGACTCGAGAGTCTTCGAGTCTTCTGCTGCAGGGACGTCAGAGTCTAACTCGAAAATCCCCCCCCCCTCTGCCGCCCTCGGTCGCAATAATTCACCACTGAGTCACTGACATGGACACCAAGCTCAGCATATCGAACTACCCATCGGAAAATCACGGTGGGGTGTCTTAGGGATCTGTCATCGATAGATCACAGAAACACGTTGACCTGGGATGTGTATGTTACACTCTTGTCTGCGCACGCATACGATTTTGGCCTAGCTTTGATTTTGAAGCTTGCACTTGTACATGTATGATGATGATGTCTCGAATGATAGAGATGCACTGGCATCAATGCGCATGCGTCCTGAACGCGAGTGATATTATGTGTAACTGGGCTGTGGTACTGCGAGCGATGATTGCAGTGATTGAATGCGACGCCACGGACGCTCGTAGATGGACGGCATATCCCCTCGTATCACCGAGTACTATAGTATAGTTAGTGGTTGCGTGAACGGCATGTGCTCACAGCAGACAAGGACCTACGCGTTCACTTCACCTCTGCCTGGACCAGTATAACATAACCTGACGAGGATCACGTCACGCTCCGAGGAGAGACGAGGATAAAAGACGACCATTGCGACTAAGTACGTATACTACATCTACTGTGCAAGAAAGGAAAAGCAGCGATGATGGGGGGTAACAACTACTAACTACGGTATGAAGAGAATCAATGCGTCGGTATGAATGCCAGCCAGCCCGCCAGCCCGTCAAAACAAAATGCAAGTGCCAACACATTGCACAAGAACAAGAACAAACGTGATCGACGGCATGGCGCAGGTAGGAGGTGGAAGGCGGGAGGGGTATGGGAGGAGGGGGTATGCGGTACATCCTCGTTCGTTAGCGGTTCGTTCAAGTCATCGTGGAGGTGCGGTGAAGTCGTATCCTTCGTGATTTATTCAACTTCCCCTCCCCGATAAGAAAGGAGCAAGCAAGCACAACGCGCAATGGTACAAGGGTGACGGGTGGGGTGTGACTACGGAGGGAGGGCGTAGGTTCGAATGGGTGCGTGTGCGTGTGCGTATGGATGGGGGTGGAGAGTTTGGGGGAGGGGAAGTTGGATCGTGATAACGTAGATGAGACGTGGTGGTGAGCCAGGTAAGTGCGGGATGGGCGCAGGGTCAAATATCAAAAAAACACAAAACGGGAACGGTAATTGCGACGAGCAGTGGGAAGATGATTGCATTGCGAGCCAAAAAGAGAAGCAAAACAGGCACTTGAGAAATATGGAAAGGAGGAGAAAAATGCTGGAGGATTCTGGTGCGCATGCGATGAATCGGAGCGTGATGGCATTGTTCTCTGAGAGGACGGGATGATGCGATGCAGATAGACATGGCCAAGGGGAGGTAAGAGGAAATACTCCAAACACTCTTCTTCTGGGTGTGTTTTTGCGATGCAAGGAGAAGAGGAGCCTGTGCGGCGGAGACCAGCGCGACGCTCAACACAAATACGAGCGCGTCTGCCACATAATTCCTTCTGGACGCGAACCAGCAAATCTACAAGAGATCGGACAAGATCAACCGGGATCTGCGTCCATGACATCTCGGATCGGCTGAGATGCGCAGTCGGAGAAACAGCGGCACCAGCCTACAGCTTCGAGCTATAGGACTCTGGGAGGAGCGGACAATTTGGGGAGCAAGAGGCGGTGGTGGTGGGCTCGCAGCTGGCGAGGAAAAGAGCCGTTGGAAATGACCTTAGTGCACTTGGTCGCCACCATCATCTTATCAGCGGCGACGCGCGCGCCGGGCGCTGCACACCGGTCTCCAGCGCTCTGCAATCGACCCCATCGTCGGTCGGTTGCCAATATAGAGTGGACGCGTGCGTGCACGACAAGATATCCCTGCAAGTGTGATCCTGGGTGTGGTGGCCAAAAACAATGCTCCAAAAAGCCAGAAGAGTAATAGCAAAAAGGTAACGGGGACAAGCAAGTGATGAAGAATCGGTGAAGAAGCGTGGACGTGAAGCGACATGAAGAGATACAGTGGGAAGTGAGACAGAAGCAAGTCCATAGATCGCATGGATACATTGAGGGAGAGATGCACGTCAATAGCCACCTTCGGACGCGGAAGGACTGGATTCCTCCACCGGAGGTTCCTGACCAGCAACGGAAGTGAGTTGAGAGGGATGTCCCTCTGGTGGAGGCGACAAAGGGCGGCTGTCCATGTTAACCTGAGACGGGGAAGGCGAATTGTCGGGCTGGCCACCGACGCTGAGCGAGATCTTCTCGTTGATTTGACGAAGCCGAACGACTTCAGACTCCAATGCGGCCAGACGCGTCTGCAATTGACGGTTCGTCTTCTCGAGCGACGTGATGTGGTTGGTGGCTGCAAATGCGGTGCGATGGGGTCATTGAGCGGGACGATGTGCGCACGGACGGGAGAAGACATACCTCGTTCAAGCAGCGACACTTTGCTCGACTTCTGATTAGACACCGGAAGGACGTCTTTCAGGCGAGCGTATCCGTCGCGAAGCTCATCGCGTCTCCTCTGCTCTGCCTCGATCCTCTGTCTTCTTGTGGCCTCTTTGCGGGTGTTGGCGAGACTCTCTGCAATGTTGTGGCCCATGTGGTCTTCGTCGTCTGATAAGGATCGACCTCGGCTACGGCGGCCTGCTGAAGAACTGGTCGGGGAAGGGGTCGGGTTGTATCTGAGCGGGTTCCGATGGACGAGCGAGTTTGCTCTGGACGAGGATGGGGAGCCTGCAGAAGAGTTGTTCCTGGAATGGTATATCCCGTCGGCAGAGGTGTCCGAGCCGGAGACGGGAGGAGAGAGAGGGTCGTATAGATTTGTGGGACTCTGGGGAGGGGGAGACGCTGAGATGGCCATGCCGGCATGAGGCGAGGATGCCTGGTACACGAAGGGCTGTTGCGGGGGCAGCATGGTCATTGATCGCTGGTATTGCAGGGCCTGCTCCATGTCCGTATTGGACATTTGACCTGCGTAGAAGGGAAAAAGAGAATTGAAAACGAGGAGGTACGGATCAGATCTAATGGTACGCGCTGAGATGTAAGAGAGCAGGCGACACCCACGAGGAGGATGGTTAGGGTGCACGACTGGGTAGTTTTGCATCTGAGGATAGGCAAGGCCGTTGTAGTTTGGGTCTTCCTCTTGGGAGTACATGCTGTACGGCTGGGCCACGTAGGACTGCTGATCGTTATCGTGCATGGTGTGTTGATCCATTGCGAGGTCGTGTCAATGTCGTTGCTTTTGTGCTGGATGTGAGTGTTTGGAAGCTATGAAGAGGGGGGATGAAGAGAGGAGAAAGGGTCAGAAGATGAATGTGAAGAAAGAGATGAATGTGAGAAGGAAGAGAGAAAGGGAGGAGGAGCAGCTAAGAGCGCTGCGGGGGGAACGGAGAGTTCGGAGGAGAGGGTCGAAAGTGACGGTGCGGGTGTCCTGACGCCACAACTCTTCACTGTGATCTCTTTCCCACGCTCACAACCACCCATTGTTCGCTGTTTGCGACCGATTGACGAAGGGGGCGCTTCGATGGCCACTTTCGGTCATATCTAGCTACTTCTCACAAACGTATTAACCCTCCTCCTCCTCATCCAAGAACCCAGGCGGCCCTCCCAGCATCGAAGCTCCCTCCTCGTGCGACGCTGCCAGCCCTCGATAGCCACCACCACTCCCCCACGACCCTCCCATGCCGCCATTGCCAAANTGCCAGGTCTCCGAGGACCGGAACCGGTCACCCAAGCTTCTCAAGAAGCCCACCGTGTCGCTCAGCGAGAACAGCGAGTACCGTGGGACGAGGTCGAACCCGCGCAGCTGCAGCACAAAATACTTGTAGAACACGCTGCACACCATGTACAGCATGAACGCTATTCCAACACTACACAAACCCAAGTCAGCACGCGTTCATTCACGTTAAGCGAGACAGAACACGGACATCGTGGCAGCGATCGCCATGAAACTCCACGAGCTTTTCTCATGCGTGGGGCATGCGACCTGGCCAGAACGAGTCAGCGGCTGCAATGGGCTCTCGACACAGTCCACAACCCACATGTGTACGCCATTCCAGGAAGAACGCACAGGCAGATTCGTCTGCGGGTGGTAGCTGAGCAATCAATTGTGGTTGACCTGGCGTCCGTAACATGAATCAGATATGAATTGCAGAACAGAAACACCCAAGCCGGCCTGCAGAAACATACCCGTGCCAAAAACAGATGTGTCGCAGACGAATCGGATGACCGTGGACGCACGCAGGTCGTTGGAACTCGAACATGCTGACCCGTCTGTGAATGTTAGGACCGGGTGTCCGTCCAGGACCGTCAGTGTCGTGTTCACGGACCTTCGAGAGACGGAACCAGGTCGGAAGAGCAGTGAGCCTTGCAGAACCAGAACAGCAATGCATGGGCTGGCGTACCCGATAGAGTAGTCCCCGTGGGCACGACGCGTGAACCCAGCTATGTCCTCCGGATTGTCTACATTCCATGTTTCCGTTGCTGCAGCTCTGCAGGCATTGATGTGGTACTCCTGGTCTGACGGAGACTTGAACGTATAGTCGCGACTAGAGAACTAGCACATATCAGTTACACGTCGACACTCCGCAGCAGCAAGCGACTGATAACTGGAAGTACCTTGACTTTAGCGGGTTCAAATCAAAGTATTGACCGTCATCGGTATGCGTTGTGCAAGGTGCTTCGTCCGCCAGAACGCCCCCCGCGAGCGCGACGAGAACGACGCACCCCAGCTGGCACAGGGTTCGTATCCGCGACATAGAGAGAGAGGTGGTTGTGGACAACTGTGAGGTCGAAACTCTATCACCGTCCCCACCGCTGTTACGCGCCCAGGTCCAATCAGCACCCGTGCGAACCACCTTCCGCATCCGGCACGGCGAATCCTGTCGTTCCGTTTGGCACCGACAACGACGTTGAGCGTACACACAACCTCCTCCTCATCCTCTTCATCACTATCGACGACGACGTGAGGACCGTCCGCCACCATGGCCTCCACGCTCTTTCGTCGTCACCTAGCGCGCTCCCCCGCGGCGCGCATCCCCACCGCTGCTTCGTCCTCGCCGTTGCTTGCCTCTGCTCGTCGACACCTCTCGACCACCTCGTCGTTGNAGGCCGAGCAGACGTCGGACCCGGCAGCGGGTGCCAGGTCCACTGGCGCGAAAAATGTCTTTAATACACATACCGTCGAGGATTTGCATGGTATGCATGCAAGTGAGATCTTGGCTGAGACTGGGACGAGGAGGGATGCGCAGATGAGGCACTTCACTGGTATGTTTGTGGTTTCTGTTTGTGGTATGGGTGAAGCTGAAGTCATGTTATTCTAGTCAACTTTGGGTATGTCGTGATGATATACGTCTCGAGGGCTGTACTGAATGATTCATTAGTCCCCAACATCCTGCTGCTCACGGTGTGCTTCGGTTGATTCTTGAGCTGAATGGTGAAGAAGTTCTGCGAGCGGATCCCGTAAGTCTACCAAATGATGTTATCAAAGCAATGACTTATTCTTCGTCTTCAGCATATCGGTCTGCTTCACCGAGGTACCGAGAAGCTTATTGAATACAAGACGTACACTCAGGCTCTGCCATACTTTGATCGACTGGACTACGTCTCCATGAGTAAGTCAACATAATCACTGAACAGACGACAATGTGCTGATATATTCGACTTACAGTGACCAATGAGCTGTGCTACTCCCTTGCTGTGGAGAAGTTGCTGAACATCGAGGTCCCAGAGCGTGCAAAGTGGATCCGCACGCTCTTCGGTGAAATCACCCGTGTCCTCAACCGTGCGTAGCCCAACACCTCTTCTGACCTTCTACTCACCAGTTGAGCAACGCAGATCTGATGGCCGTCCTCACCCACGCCATGGACGTCGGCGCCCTGACCCCCTTCCTGTGGGGTTTCGAAGAACGTGAAAAGCTCATGGAATTCTACGAACGCGTCTCGGGCGCACGCATGCACGCCGCATACGTCCGGCCAGGCGGCGTCGCCTTCGACCTCCCGCACGGCCTCCTGACCGACATCTTCCAGTGGGCGACGCAGTTCTCGTCGCGCATCGACGAGATCGAGGAGGTCGTGACGGGGAACCGTATTTGGAAGGAGCGGACGGTCGGGATTGGACTTGTTACCGCGAAGGAGGCGTTGGATTGGGGGTTCAGTGGGGTTATGGTCAGAGGGAGTGGGATTCCGTGGGATATTAGGAAGGTTGCGCCGTATGATAAGTACGACGAGGTGCGTTTGGGTGTTCGTGGTTCGTTATTGGGGTAATACTAACGCGTGGGCTACAGGTTGAGTTCGATATCCCTATTGGCAAGAACGGTGATTGTTACGACCGTTACTTGTGCCGTGTCCAGGAGCTCCGCGAGTCGCTGCGTATCATCCACCAGGTGCGTCAATACGTCACGTTCACAGATAAATCTATACTTACTGAAGTACGCTTTGACAGTGCTTGAACAAGATGCCCACCGGCGCCGTCAAAGTCGACGACTACAAGCTCGTTCCACCTCCACGAGCATCCATGAAAGAGAGCATGGAGTCGCTCATCCATCATTTCAAGGTCTGTCTCACCTCGCCCTACCCTACCATCTCCTCTTACTGACTGGACCGCTCTACCAGATCTTCAGCGAAGGCTACTCCGTACCCCCCGGCGAGACCTACTCGGCCATCGAGGCTCCCAAGGGAGAGATGGGTGTGTACCTCGTGTCGGACGGTTCCAACCGCCCGTACCGGTGCAAGATTCGCGCACCGGGTTTCGCTCACCTTGCTGGTGCGGATTTCATGATGAGACGTAAGTTTCTGCTGTTCTTTTCGTTCTGTGAGATGTGCGGGTTACTAATGCGGGTTCATGTTTCTTTTAGATGTGAGATTTCCTGATGGTTATTATGGGTAATAGTTGATCTGACCGTTTGCTTGTTTTCTCTAGCATATGATTGCGGATGTTGTCGCTATCATCGGTACCATGGTGAGTCTTCCTAAATCGGTGTTCTGGGTTTTTCTCAACACTGATTTATTCTTCTTCAGGATCTCGTGTTTGGGTACGTCTTTTGTTCTCATCGTTCGTTCTCAGTGACATTGACGTCTGCTCGCATGTACATAGCGAGGTTGACCGGTAGATTCTTGTTTAACATAGAAATTGCTTTCGTTTGCTTTACTATCACTTTGTCCGAACTCAGTCTAACGTCGACTTCAAGCACCGAAAACGTCTTCATATCAAAGGGTATTGCTATTCCTTTATACGATTCGCAGTGGATGTTTATCGGCTTCGCTAACATGCACCTCGAGGGACCTAAGGGCGGCATTGATTTTCTCCTCTTCGTGTTCATCGACTTCGAAACGACTGAGCAGCTGCTCCTTGAGTTTGTGTGCCAGGATGGGTAGGTACCCTCGCTCGGTGTTCGTGTGTCCACCTAACAAATAAACAAACAAAATCATTTACATGTAAGCAACACAATTGGTCGAGGTGCAAGGGCAAGGGGGAAACGCGTACATAGCACAACGAAATGACCACTCGCGACGGCCGCCAAGACGGAGTGGTGCGTCATCTCGCCGGTGAAGTACGCGTCTGCGTCCACACCGAGCAGGACGGACTCGCCAGACCCAGCGCAGATAGCGACCGTGCGGATGCTCTTCACGTCGGACGCCATGTCGTGGGGGTACCCTACCTGGACTATTGACTAGTCAACATCTGGCGAAAGACAGAAGATGGAAAGCTAAAACGCACTGTGCTCCAGCTCAAGACAACTCTTGATCCTCCACTCCAGCTCCGACATACTAATCGGCTCAGGCAGCGTCACGATCCTCCCAGACCCACCCTCCACCCTCGTCGCATTCTCCTCCCCAATCACCGAGATCTTGTACCCAATCTCCTTGTACCGGTTATTCAGCGTCGGCTTCCCCGCCACCACTGTCCCCAGCCAGTCGTTTATCCCGCCCGAGACGTTGTCGAGGGACGTGTGCGGGCAGTACACGGATATGCCGGCGGCGGCGCAGCGGAGGAGGTTCGATTGGAGCGGGTTGGCGAGGGTGAGGGAGGTGAGGGGTTTGAAGATCGTCGGGTGGTAGGAGACGATGAAGGAGGTGGGTGAGGCGAGGGCTTCTTCGGTCACTGCTTCGGTGAGACTGGAGCGTGCAAGTGAAGAGGATGAGAATTAGTTCGGAGGGTCGCGTTCCCGAGTGGGATACGCACTCACTCGATGGTGAGGAGCACGCGGTTCGCGTTTGGACGAACGATAGGTGACTCTGCGAGATGACAAGGTAATGAGTATTGTAATCTTCAGTCATTTATAAGCAAAAGTGCGCACCTAGAAGCAATCCGACCTGTAACGAGGATGATGGAGGAATGAGATGGTGTCAGAATCAGAGGATTGGGCGAGACAAGTGGCTGACATTGTCCCATTTCTCTGCGAGACGAAGGGGCGCGATGGCCTCCATGGCCCTGCATATTGATTTCACGACGGAGACTGCCATGGCTGATGGCTGTCGGTGTCAGTATTTGTGAGAAGTACAAGCGCCCATGATGCTACGGCTTTACGCCACAGAGACGAATTTTGACTGGCGGCTCCGACTTCTGACTTGTTCAAGTTCAAAACCTGGTGTTTCGCTTGTCATCCTATCAGATCGCATTATCGTGTCGTGGCAAGAATCTGACTTGCGAAAACTGTGCGAGCTTGGGCCTGTGCGAGCTTTGTACTCAGGGTTTCATTCAGTGAGTGTTGAAAGAGTCGTCACTGTCTTAATTTCCAGCGTAACAAATTGAAGGAATTTCATTAGTGCACCGAAACGTCGCATTGACAGTTTGTTACAAACTGGTTGCAGTTATCTAATGATCATACGAACGTCGTCAAGGATGCAAGTATTCCGAGCATGACCCTCCGCGTAGTAACACGTTGTCATCCAGGCTGTTTGTATTCTCATACACAAGTCACTGCGTAGGCCAAAGTACTCTTTCGCTTGGACCTGTTGGTTGTCAAGTGCTTGTCTGAAGGTGTATATATAATGCGTATCCGCCCTCTTCCTTTCACATCCGTTTCGTGAAGCTCGTACTACTCAAGAAATTCGTCGAAAGCTTACCGACTCATGTTTCCCACCTCATCCACCATCCAAGTCAAGCCTGTCCAATATCCTCGTCCTCGCCCTAACTCTCGTCACATAATCCAGTCTCTATTGGTCGAATCTCGGGGAGCCGACGGATTTGTCGCTCTACGGAACCTAAGGCAACGTGCACAGAATAAGGGTACGACGACTGGCGCTCTCCACTCCGCTTGTATCCACGGCTTATGTCTCCCTTTTTCAGAATATCTACATATATTCGCCGAGATTGCTTGCTCGCAAGACCCTGAGGAGCAAGATTGTATATGTGCTTTTGACTATGTCGACCGACATGTCAGGCGGTTTTGGAACCTTCGTTTCCCCAACCCCGCCCCGGAACAAGTATCCTATAAAGATGGAGTGAGCCTAGGCCTGCCTCTTTCATCACATGATATCGTTACTTATATCAATCTTCGAGCAGTCAAGAGTGCGAAGCCTCCACTACATCCTCCAGGAAGGATTATGTCACCCGAACAAGATCCTGAGGGCTCGTGCTGTGAGTCTTTGAATTTTCTGTTCATATTGTCACTTCTAACGGCGTGACAATGTTTAAATCATCAGGTGAACACATTGGCCTTGATGCTGGAAGGATGTGTAGGCCTTCCCAGTCATAAAGATGATGACTGGCCGAGACTCTTCGTCGATGTCGTCTTCGATTATCTGGTCCGGAGCCTCCAAACCAAGTTCATGGGCATCGACGGCGTCGCGAAGGCCATTTCTCAGTATCTCACGACATATGAAGAACAAAAATTGCTTATGCTGTTAAACTCTTACGCTATTGGTATTCTTGTCTGTCTTGATGGACCATACTCAGGTTACCCTCCCTATGCGGAGGTCGATGAGGTACGTTTCATCTATCACCGTACCCTTCAAACAGGCTCCAGTATGCTGAAGGCGATTGGCTTGATAGAGGATGACATTAGAACCGGCATCCCAGGCTCGAATCCTCAGCATCGCTAGGACTATACTCGAGACCGCCTACATCCATCGGGGCAAGCGAGATATCGATAACACGATCAAATCTTGGATACCCCTTCTAGCGAAAACCTGTTACAGGCTTTTGGCACGCAAACCCATACCTGGCTGGGATTCTTTCTTGTTGGATCAGCAGATATACGAGGTAAGAGAGCATAAGTTCACATCTCAATTTTGTTCGCTGAAAAGGCATCGTAATTGTTTCAGAGTCTTCCTCTTCTCCTCAAACTTCCGCAGTATGTACCGGAGAAAATTCCCATGATACCTCTCATCCGGGCAACCGCCAACCAACTCCTGGGGCTGTGTTCCGTCTTTGTGACCAATTACGTTCACTCGGGCCCGGATGGTTCCCAGATCCCCACGTCTACCATCGCAGGAAAACCTGCACACCTTCCAGACGTCATGTGTCCTGCGTTCGAGTTCTTGTCAGCTGCGATCAGAGACAAGCGTCCGGAGATAGCGACGTATTTCGCAAACGAAAGCCATATCAATGATCTTATAACATGCGTCTTCCAATGGTCGTTATTGTGTCGCAGTGATGTCGGTGTCTTTTTCCTCTTGGTCCTCGCATAAACTGATCCTTGGCTCCAGGAATATGACTTCGAAAGACACCCTGAACGCTTTGTCTTCCCAAACGAGGAGCAGCAGCGTGACTCCTTACGTGCATGTGCATCTGAGCTTTTGACTGTAAGTCTTCATACATGCGCCATCCCATAGACTAAAGATTTCAAAATTCGACTTCACAGTCCCTACTCTTGAGCGAGCACACGATGTACCTAGCGGCGTCTTCCGTCTTAGCAAGATGTGATGAAATCTGGAAACAGAGAGGGAAACAATCATTGTCAGTACTCTGATCCTAAGCAGCAACATTGTTGCTCGTACTAAGCACATCATGACCTATAGGACGTGGAAGGACTTGGAACTTTGCATGGCTGTGCTTGATTCGCAGACGGGATTTTTCAACAGCAACGACGGCCCCACATTCCGGGAAGAATTGATACATATTTTCAATGCATCGTCATATCTTGATGCCTTCGACAGTAAGCATATTCCCTCCGATTTCATATTACGGTTTCACTGACGCTACGAGAATACCTTCAGCTGTGCCGTATTTGAGAGCCAGGCTGTTACTGCATGCAGGGATATACGTTCACTTATGCGACGAAAGCTATTTTGCAACCCGCCTCGGTGACGCACTTCAAAGTCTGACCGACGCATCTCCATTGCCGGTCAAGCTGTCCGCTCTCGTGATGCTGGAACAGTGAGCCTCCAGCTTGACAACAGTAGAAAACGATGACCTGACTAACGCATGCATAAGGTTTTACGGATCAAGAATGCGCACTCATGTCGAAATTTCTCGGGAATACGTTGATCGTGCCCGGATAGCAGCTATCCAACATACTGGCTCAGATTCGATCCCAATGCAGCAGGCAACGCAAAAGGTACTTTGTGCAATATCCGACTTCAAGAAGAGACATAGCCTGGGTGCCCAGGGCTAAATAAGAACTTGGACGCAGTGCTAACTAGGACGCGTTCAAGTTTGTGTAGTGTATTTCCTCAATGTTGTACTTCTTCTCGACATTTATCTATGTCCCCTGGTTACTCCTTCGGCGAGGTACCAGTGAATCAGATCAGCTCCGAGTCGAAGTCCCCGAGTGTGACTGGTGCCAGTGGACAGGTTCCCGTTGAGACGGACGATATATGACTCTGAAAGATGACAAGGACTTAAGCAGAACTTTTAAGCAATCCGACTTAAGGAGAATTCCACGGCGTGCAGCCCTAGCCAAGTCGCTTCGGGGTTTCCTTATGTGGTAACCCCGCAGGACAAAAGGTATCGAGCGCCCATAACGAATAATTGACCGGCTTACCTCAGCGCGGCGGGTGACCTCGGTGTCGTCATTCTGCACCGGATTGCAATCCTCTCTACGATGTTATCTCATCTATATAAGAGCTTTTTTTCGACTGGCCTCAGGTCCCCCGTAAGCCCATCCCCGTCCACCTCCTCCTCGTCATAACGGCAAGCCCATCCTCTTCTAAACCTTCTCTCCATCAGCAGCAGCTCATGGCCGTCAAAGAACTCGTCGATGTAAGCTTTCCGTTCTATCCCAATGCGCCCACCAGTTGGTCTGACGCGGTGATTCCCAGTCTGCTATTGCAGACAACACTGTCATCATCTTCTCAAAGTCTTGGTGCCCTTACTGCAAGAAGGCCAAAGCGGTCTTTCGCGTCGAGCTATCCCGACGTGAAGCCAAAGATTCTCGAGTACGTCGTTTTTCGGATCGGATGTATGCGCTTGGCTGACCTACACATATCATTCAGGCTTGACGAGATGGACGAGGGTGCTCAGATACAGGACTACCTCGCGGAAAAGTCCGGCCAGCGTACTGTTCCGAACATCTTTATCAGTACGTCTCTTCATACGTGTCCATATTATGAGCTTCATTCTTATCCTTTTCCATAGAGCAACAACACATTGGTGGCAGCAGCGATCTTATCGCTCTCGATTCCAAGGGCAAGCTCGCTTCCATGTTGTAGATTGTGCACGGGCACGATTCGTAGCGGTGCCACAGCCTTACTAGCGTCCCCTGCAGATATGTATTCATAGTAGAGTTTCATCAATATAGTGATGGTTTCTCACTTCGTAGTGTTCGCGAGCCGGCTTCGACTGGATTTCAGTAGTGTGGCACGGGTCGCCCGACCTCCAATATCACGCCATTTCACTATGCATACGATGCTCACCCGTGGCCGACGGTCATACCATGGGCTGAATCATGGCGGGTTTTAAATTCAAGCCATTCGTATCCAGAAATAAATGTATTCCCCTTGCTGTAGAACGTCAACGCGTCAACGCTGTCATATGTGTCTGGTAATCGAGGACGGTACTCTGTCCAAGCACGTATAAGCACATCTCCTCGATAAACAAAGGCTATTGCACCGACATTCACTCATCCGCCTACTAGTAACACGAATCCATGCTCTGTTTTCTGACGCCGGTGATATTATAAGATGGCGAGCTCGCCCTTTACGACTACTGTAGGAAGCGACCAGCCCAGGCTGCGTACGGAAGGACACTAAGGTAGAGTGGAAGGTGTATAGTGTCTTGGGGAAATCGCGCCGGATCATAGCTTCCCATGTCGCTCATCGAGATTGTTGGACTTCCTGTGTGAGTCTTACAGGATGCTTGAAATACGCACCGATGAACGTCGGATTCCGCCCAGGCACGATATATGTGAATGAACAATCAACCATGATGTTGAAACTTGAAGGAATCGATCCATGGACAGCATCAGATGAGTATCCCGTGTCTCTATGACAAGAACGTCTGAGTAAGTTCTCACAAGAACCTTAGAGTCAAGTATAAAAGTACAGCACCTGAATACATTAGGTCAACAGTAGTCGTTGTAACCCACGATGCGTACCACCCTGCTTCTCGCCTTGGCTGCAATAGCTTCAGGTCGGTATCTGCAAAGACGAGCTTGTTCCAGTAGCGACAAACAGTGCTGCAACAACGTTGTACCAGTGAGCCATGGGTCCATCTCCAGTTTCTGTATGTGCTGAGTTCAGAGTGGTACCGCAACTAGGCATCGTCACAACCTGCAGCACAACTTCTTCAGTTGTTCGGGATATCTGAACCTCCAAATACCCCGATAGGAGTCAGCTGTACGCCTATCAGCGTACTGGGATCCGCGAGCAATTGCAACGCGATGCCTGTCTGTTGTGAAGATAATGACTTTGTAAGTAGGTATACGCAGAATACATGGATTCGGAATCTGACTGAATGCCCTTTCGCATTTGCTAGGACGGGGTGATTGCCATAGATTGTGTACCTCTCAGCTAGTGCGACTGAAAAAAATGTTGCAATTGGTGTCATGGATACTGGATCAAAAGCACAAGGGGTACTGAAGACTGGGGGTCGAATGAAAGAGCTGTGGAAGCAGGACGGTGAATCATCGAGCAGTAGTAATATTGCGCGAATACATAAGCGAGTGAGACCCACGATGTCCAGTTCATGTCGCGCGTTTGAGATCGTCAACTCGAGCTTCTTGCGTCAGTCCAACAGGACGCTTGGAACACGCGCAGATAGGGCGTCGGATAATGCGTACGCATGATATGTGTGAACGAGTATTGGACTATTCATGTTGGAGGGCATTGATTCGTGAATAGCATCAGACGAGTGTTCCATGTCTGTGTCACAAGAATTTGAATGTCCGAGTCAATTTTTACAAGGACCGTAAAATCAAGTATAAAAAGTGCAGCACCTGAGCGCATCATATCAGTAGCAGTCGTTGTGATTCACGATGCGTACCACCCTGCTTCTCGCTTTGGCTGCGGTGGCTTCAGCCCGGTCTCTGCGGAGACAAGATTCCTGCCTCGCTGATGCCGAGTGCTGCAGTAGCGTCCAAAGCGTAAGTGACGGTCTTTTGTATGCAGTCTCATGTATGTGCTGAGCAGTTGGTCGTGACCAGTCTTCATCACCTACTGTCGCTACACTCCTCAATCTGCTCGGGGTTTCCGAACCTCCAAACACCCCGATAGGCATCGCCTGTACACCTATCAGCTCGGTGAGCAGCTGCAGCGAAACGCCTGTCTGTTGTACAGGAGACAATATTGTGAGCAGTTATCATGCCTAATACAGGGATTCTGACCTAATGACCTTGCTGTATTTGTAGAGCGGTGGTCTTGTTGTCATAAGTTGCCAACCTCTCAGCTAGCTCGAGCTGTAATCCACGTCTTGAATATCATATGGTTCTATATATGTCCAGTGACTGAACGATGTGGAATTGAGGGTCTAACAAGCATGCAAAAGCCAGTCATGGTGGCGATACAGTGTAAATGACGGCCGTCAAGATCAAGCACCAACATCGAGCGCCTAATGTAATGAACCACTTGACCAGTCGCCACCCGGTCCATATTCGAGCATCATAAGCCGACTACTTTGTGATACACCTGTACTTGCTGTGTCTGTCCAAGGTGACTATGATTATTGTTTGATTGGTTCGAGTTGAAAATACTTGGTAGAATTCAAACACGTCCAAGTTTTAGATTCAACGTCACTTTTGTTAGACACCGGCATGTCATCGCAACAAGCTTTCCAAGAGGATCAGCTCCTTGAGCTGCTGCTTCAATTGAAGGTGAATGAGATGCTTTTGACACTTACAAAGCTGACCTTATTGAACATAGAAAACAACACCAGACCAGGCTCGTGCGATCTTGAATGCACAACCGCAGATTGCTTATGCACTCATGGCGGTTATGGTCAACTTGAACGCGATCAATGTAGAAATTGTTCAGGTATGTTCACGTATATAGATCATGCATACCCTGCCAGACTGAATTTGCGTTGTGCAGAAAACTCTGACTTCATTTGGAGCCATATCAACTCAGCCACCAGCGACTACAAACAGCGTACCTCCATCGGCGCCTGCATCTGCTATCCCACCTCATCTGGTAAATGAACCACTTGCTCGAGGGAACACGCCTACATATCCATCCGCCGCCCCCACATACCCAACTCACGGCCAAGACCAACAACATCCGCGGGGCGACACACCAAACTATCCGCCACAGGCTCAGGTGTATCCTCCCCAAGGCCAGGGATATCCTCCACAGAACCAGGTGTATCCTCCTCAAAATCCATCATACCCTCCTCAAAACCCTGCATACCCTCCCCAGATGCCGTCCTACCCGCAAGCAGGTCCATCGTATTCCCAGCCTCCGGCTCACCCTCAGGCTGGTGGCTATCCTCCGTACCAGCAACAAATACCACCCCCCTCTCAGCCTCAGTATGGTAGCGCACCGCAGCATCAGGTGCCTGGGTACGGAGCCCCTCAGGCTCCGTCTGCACCTCCTTCTGCACCTCCTTCTGCGCCGAGCTCAGCACCTGGGTTTCAGGACGCGATGTTAGCTGCTATACCGGAGGACCAGAAGGCGTTGATCATGCGGGTGATATCTCTTACACCTGAGGATATCAACAAGATGCCTCCGGCGGAACGTGCTAGCATCGTTCAACTGGTCAGTTATCGTCCGTTTGTCTCTTTCCTTCACCAAGAGTGCTGACTGTTTTGCAGAGGGCGACATTAGGCGTACCTCCATGATGAGCCTTCGGGGTCGATTCATTCAGCTGTAGTTCTCGTAGTGCTTTTGACGAATGATGTTCTTGAACACTTCACCATCGACGACGCAATATTATACTCTCATGTAATGATTGCACTCCGTTGAGGGGACGTGTCACCGTAACTGTTTGGAGGTCGTTCTACGCGCCTAATTTTCGGGCTGAGGTGTCTCTCCACGTGGCGTAGCGATCCAGATCGAGTGACCACTGGTACCATTTCCTCCTCGCCGTCACTTACACACACTCGCGACATGTCCTCCCCAGACGCACCATGCTACACGGTCGTGACGGAAGACAACTCGGAAATACCCTCCACCCAAGACCTCCGTAATGCACTGCAGAAGGGGACCGATGAAGTCAAGCTTGACACGCTGCGAAAGATCATAGTGTCTACAATAAATGGGAACCCTCAGGTATGATTTGTCTCAAGTACTAAGGGATCATGCTAAAGCTCCCTTAGCCCACACTGTTAATGCCTGTTATACAATATGTAATGCCGTCAAGAAACAAGGCGCTGAAGAAGATGCTGCATTTCTACTGGGAAGTATGTCCGAAATACGACGAGACTGGGAAGCTGAGGCAGGAGATGATTCTTGTTGTGTGAGTCTTAAGTGGCTTGTGAATACTCTCTGTCTGATACATTACCCAAGCAATGCCATTCGTAATGATCTCGTGAGTTATGAACTATCCAAACGCTGAACGTGGCATAAACTCTTTCACAGCAACACCCTAACGAGTACATCCGTGGCTCCACCCTCCGTTTCCTCCAGAAGATCTCCAAGGAGCAAGAGCTTCTGGAACCCCTCATCCCAACCTGCCGATCCTGTCTCGAGCACCGTCATTCATACGTTCGGCGAAATGCCGTGTTCGCCGTGTACACCATTTACCGCGAATTCGAGCATCTCATCCCGGACGCACCAGAACTCATCGAGACCTTCCTTGCTGCAGAGTCGGATGCAACTTGTAAACGAAATGCGTTCGTTTTCCTTGCGAACTGCGCTATGCCCAGGGCCGTGCAATACATTGTCTCGGTGTTGGACCAGATCCCCAGTATGGACGAGTTGTTACAGATGAGCATCATTGAGGTCATTAGGTTGGACTGCAAGGGTGAAACCTCGCACAAGGTATGTGATATATCATTGATAACAGATTATCAGCTTACATCCCCCGCAGCCACGCTACATCATGCTCATTTCAGAGCTACTAAACGCGACGTCGAATCCTGTGAAGTACGATGCGGCCACTACGCTGACGTCCCTCACACAAAACCCCGCTGCTGTCAAAGGTTCGTCCACCACGCCCTCACATACTTGTCCCTCCCTCACGCATATCCTCAGCTGCTGCGGCCTGCTACATTAGCTTGGTCTCGAAGGAGTCCGACAATAACGCGAAGATCATCGTCCTCGACCGTCTTGATGCGCTGCGATCAAGACATGGTCACGTACTTGATACCATGATCATGGACATCCTTCAGCTGGTCGCTAGCTCAGATCTGGAAGTCCGGAGAAAGGCTCTTAGCATTGTATTGAGCTTGACGTCGAGTCGTAACGTCGAGGAGGTCGTTCTGTTCCTCAAGAAGCAACTTCAACGTACTCAGGATCAAGAGTTCGAGAAGGCACCTGAGTACCGACAACTGTTGATTCAGACAATCCATGTCTGTGCCGTCAAGTTCTCAGAGGTTGCGGCTACTGTCGTACATGCGCTCATGGACTTCCTCGGTGACTCCAATAACCCTTCCGCGCTGGACGTCGTTGCATTCGTACGGTCAGTGCACTCGTTTCTGTGACTTGCTATATGCTCACATATTTCCACTTCAGTGAGGTTGTGGAGAAGTTCCCTCATCTACGGAAAACAATCTGCGAAAAGCTCATTCAAACTCTCAGCGAGATCAAATCAGGCAAAGTCTACCGTGGCGTTTTGTGGATCCTCGGTGAATACGCGGAGTCTGCTCCGGAGGTTAAGGAGATCTTCTTGCAGCTCCGTAAGGTACTGGGAGAGATCCCCATCTTAGCTTCTGAACAGCGTTTGTTGGATGAATCCGCTCCTGAAAAGGGAGAGAAGGAGGAAGTCAAGGGCGAGTCCACCAAGCCTCGGGTTCTTGCTGATGGAACATATGCTACGGAAACTGCTTTCACGAGTGTTTCAAGTGCTCGGTTGGAGGCTGTCAAGGCTGCTGCGAAGCCACCACTGCGAAGTAAGTATCATTTACCGTATTTGTGATGCAGGTACTAACGCGTCTTCTAGCTCTCCTTCTTGGCGGAGATTTCTTCACTGGATCTGTGCTTTCTTCTTCAATGACCAAGCTCGTCTTGAGATTCATCGAACTGTCTGATGATGCAAGGAAGAGCAACGCATTGCGAGCAGAGGTACGAGACTGGGCAGATTTTTCGTCATGGGTCTCATCTCATTTCTCGTATAGGCTATGTTGATCATGGCATCCATCATCCGCGTTGGTCAATCCAAATTCGTCACCGTCCCCATCGACGAAGATTCCACAGACCGTATTATGAACTGCATCCAAACCTTGAGCGAGCTGGAGAGCAAGCCGGTCGTCCATGAGATCTTCTTGAAGGATACCAAAGCCGCATACACCAAGATGATCACCGCTCAGGAGAAGAAGGCGGCGGAGAAAAAGGAGTCGGAGAAGACTACAGAGGTCGCAGTTCAGGTGGATGACTTGCTCACATTCAGACAATTTTCCAAGAAGGCAGTCGATGATCTGGTCGATGTAAGTACATGCAGCTTTGGTTATACACTACTTCTCATCTCGTGTGCAGGATGCAGCTGATGTTACTCGAGCAACGGGGGCTGATGACTTGACGGAGGACTTCATCTCAAACCTCAGCCGCATCTCACAGCTTACTGGTACGTCTCTGTCCAGCGACTGAAGTTTCAAGCTGATCGTCATTTCTTAGGATTCTCCGATCCCATCTACGCCGAGGCTTATGTCAAGATACATGGCTTCGACATCTTACTGGGTATTTGCCACCCCCATTCGCTCGGTATTTTTTCTGACATTTCTACCAGATGTGTTACTGGTCAACCAAACGGCCAACACGCTGCAGAACCTCTGTCTTGACTTCGCAACGCTGGGTGACCTCAAGCTTGTCGAAAGACCCTCGGTATACACCATTGCCCCGCACAGCTTCCAGAGTATCAAGGCGACAATCAAGGTATCGTCCACTGAGACCGGTGTAATCTTCGGTAGTATTCTGTGGGAGGGTCCAGGGATGTCGGAGCAATGTGTAATTCTGAACGATATTCACATCGACATCATGGACTACATCAAGTCCGCCTACTGCACTGAAGCCCAGGTGGGTCTACTCTTTTGCATTTCATGATGTCTCATGCTGACTCTGTACTCAGTTCCGCAGCATGTGGACTGAATTCGAGTGGGAGAACAGGGTCAACGTTACCACCACGATGTCGTACGTTAACTTGACATGTGTATATTTTAGCATCGACTGATCTCACTATGATTCCAGTGAGCCTAGGGAGTACCTGCGACATGTCATGAAGGCCACCAACATGTCATGTCTTACGCCGGAAGGTGCCATCTCTGGTGACTGTGACTTCTTGTCGGCGAATATGTATGCTCGCAGTTTGTTCGGTGTGCAGTTTTCTCTCTACATTCGTTGTGTTGTGCTAAATCAGCAATAAATAGGCGAGGATGCTCTTGCTAATCTCAGTATCGAGCGGACGGATGCCAACATTGTCGGACATGTTCGCATTCGCAGCAAAACTCAGGGTATTGCTTTGTCGCTGGGCGACCGAATAACGATGGGTATGTCCATATCTCCATCCTAACCTGATATCTGCGTTCACTTATGCCGTCGATATCTTACAGCGCAAAAGGAAAACAAGCCCCCAGTATAGACTGTCTCTTTGTTGATGTATCGCTGTTCGTTTATATTATTCTATTCCTTCGGAAAGCAATTGTTGAGAATGTCTGGGATTGTAAATAAGCTACAGAGATCGTGAGGTCGTGTTATACACGGTACAGTATTCCAGCCGGATCAGGGATCTGTTGTCATGGTTCCATCCTCGTACATGGTGATATCTTCGTCCGCCACTTCTGGTGATGGTGCCCTGCCAACGAAAGCATCCAGTATTACGGTGTTTGTTTCGGGGATACCATCCTTTGCTTTGGTTTTCCGTTTGGCTGGTGCTGAAGGTGCTTGGAATGGAATGATTTCTGCAAGGTAGACACGTCAGCGTTCCAACTCACAAGAGAAATAGTAAAAAAGCTATGTACCCTCGAGGAACAAAAACTTGTCTCCTTTCCGAACAACTGCAGCTATGGGACAATCAGACCCATCTCATGACGCGCAAATTATCATTGCAAGGACATACCAAGATCTCGGTACTGGATAGTCACTCTTTTCTCTCTTGCGGCCACAATGCTGCTTTCCTCCGCCATCCGTTTGATGAACTCCTCGGTAGCCACAGATATAAGAAACGTGGCTTCTCTCGCCATCATTGGCAGCTCCTGAAAATGAACATCATTTTACGCACATGTGAATCAAGGAGACGTATCAAAGCTTACCTTGTCTGCTTTTAAGATCTTCTGCACCCTGGAGACCGGAAACGAGGACTTTCCTAGTTCTCGTTCTGGAGGTGCAGCTTTCCGTACTTTGGGAGCAGTCTCGTTGGAATCCTCTACAGCAGGTGCATCTGGCATAGAGTCAGGGTTTCCAGAACGTTCCTCATCTGCCATTATGTTCAGGATAGTACACTTGCTTCCGACGGACGCGTCGTGCAAGAAAACAACACGGTTTGTCACGCTGAGACGTGAACTGACGCGTGACGTAACGCGACACCTCAGTGTGAACCACAGTCACACACGCAACGAGCACCAACAATATTCTGAATAATAATGACTTCGCTACAGTCGATGATATGCTAAAGGTACGTAGAATCCATGGCGTCAAGGCTGTGAGATTGCACGTCGCCTCCACTCGTCGTTGTTGTCACGGTAGGGGGCGAGGACGAAGGCAGTTGCATCATCTCCTCCCGGAGCGATAGGGTACGGTTGAAGTTCATCTTCATGGAATCAGGGTCAGCAGCGAAGATATTGTGATGGACTGCTTACCATGCGAGCATTGCCAACCAAAGGACCAATCTCATGGTTCCTTTCCTCCGGACTCCGATCCAGGAAGTCTTCTAATGTGGTTTGAGAGAGGATGATAGATGCAACGCAGGCGTTCATGCCGTCTACATGAGCTAGATCCCTCTCGTTCTAGAGCCAAAAACTTCAAATGAGATCGATTTTAGGACTGGACCAGAAAAAGTGAACTCCCACCTCCTGCTCGTCTGTAAGCCATACACGATCACCCCAGATGGCACCATTGGTGGTATCCTCGCTTTCCGCAATGTCTCCAAAGGTCCTAATATACCGAGCAACTTCGTCCACGGACAGAGCAAATGCATATTTGACACTAGTCTCCGGGCATTTGGTAAGGTACGCTTCGGCAAGGCTGAGATCTCTTCGAAATTTGTGAACGGCTTTGACGACAGGCGGAGAGAACGCGTTGACACCGACTCGGCTTGTTACTTGGTCTTTCTGGTAATAGGACGAAGTCGGGAAAGCCTCAAATACGATGAGCACGTTCGGGAATCGCCAAGAGATCAGACCGATAGTTTCGACCAGTTCTTCCGCGCGGGAAGTCAAAGCGACTAGAGGGGCACAGTAGACAGTAGTATCCGCGTCAAGTATCAGATGAGTACCGCCAAGATCTTCACGTTCAACTAGAGCAACAGCGTTGTGGGGCAGCGCCAGGGAGCGCACTAGTGCGCGCTTCTCAATGATACACATAGCGGCCATATAACGATGGGAGTGGCGTTGGTCAGGCAACTCGCTGGGAGAACCCAGAGTGTTGCGATCCATGAGTTCTTCAGGGATCGAGGGAAGATCTCTGTCCAGATCTGGCACAACAGGATCATCGGCGACCTCAGAGACAAGAGCAGGTTCAATAGTAAAGGAGAGCTTCTTTGCACGCAGCTCCAAGAAAGTCGCAAGAGATTGTCGTCCAGGGGGTACCAAAAGGTGCTGCAGAGGTGAGGCTAAGGGTATACTTGATTGATCGCGTTCGAAGTTGTCCGGACGAGATCCCGTTGGAATGATGTGATTGGGGATGTCCTCTTGAGTATACCGATTCGTCTCCAACTGGCGTTGAGTAGAGTCATAGGACAGAGACAAGAACGGTTCATGTTCGGTGTCTTTGGCTTGAGAAACATGTCGCACGGTGGCATGCGTCGGAGAATCAGGATGCATGAAATGTATAGGATCCATGTCAGGAAAGAGTTCTCCGTCTTGTGAAGGACCCGGGAAGCCCTCCGCCTCGTCTGCAATTTGGGAGAAGCGGCTGGTATTGCGTTGCTCCTCGGCCTCGGGAGGGACAGTAAGGAATACGCCCGAGTCTTCAGATTGCGGGACAGTAAAGACGATGTCAGGTCCAGGATTATTGAGCTTCAACCTCTTTGGAGATGAAGAGCGGCGATAGTCTTCGATAGGTTCTTGTCCCTGAGGGAAGCAGGTCTCCAGCTCGTAAAGGTGGTGTTCTCTCGGAGGGTAATTATGAAGTCGTCTTCTTTCTTGCTCCGTTAAGACGTATTCATCGTCAAAGTCGTAAAAGCAGGTATAGTCAATAGTAATGGCTGGTTCGTACCATCCCTGAGCAGAAGATGATGATAGGACTTGGACGTCTTCGCCTGTTTCCCCAAGAGCCTCGGTGAGCAGCGGAGATAAGTGTTCGATGTCCTGTACTTCCGACAGTAGAGTTGCGCGGAGACTGTCTGTTGTTGTGCTGTCTATGCCGGCCACTTCTTCGTGTGTAGGCACGCGATAACAAAAGTTGAATGGACTATCAAAGCCAAAATAAAACTCCAGAAAAAGATTGATATGTTTGGTACTTACCGCCAGCTGAGTTCAATGTTCAATGACTGCGATCCTTTCACTTCCTTCAACGCTCTGCAGATGTTGAATGTTGGACATGTTTGTTCACCGGGTTTGGTCTCTATAAGATCGGTCAACATGAGAGGAAGCAATGGGTTGGGAAGATGCTCGGTGGGCGGCGGTAATTGAGGGACTACCAGATGCATATAGTAAGCACAGTCTTGTACACGCTGCGTCGGAGACGTACCATCCATCATCATGGTCTCGTTATCGTCTAATTTCTCCCTGAGAATGAAATCCAGCGGGTTACCCATTTCGCCGAACTGCGTTCCACCTATCTGCATTAGCATGGCCTTAACGTCATTGCTTCCTAATTCCTCGAATGTACAAGGCGCCTCAACATCATCAAAAGCTGTGACAGTATGCAGATCAGAAGGTTGACCCAACATAGAAGCAGCGATGCTCATGAGTGGCGAGGAAGACTTTGGAGACGTGACAATCCGTGGTTCGGTTTGAGGCGTTCGACACAGTAGGGGCGGCAGAAATATGCTGAAGCTGCCAGGACACTAAGTACACTGCCAATACTGGAGGTAGAGAGAATTTACCTTGCGCCGCTTCCCGCACGTTTGAGCTTTGACTGAACACCGCCGATTCTTTCTGACCGCGGTATCAAAACTTCCTCTATCAAGAGATTGCATTTAGTTCAGTCCAAGATGTAGCAGAGCGGAACCTCGCACCCATTTTGGCATCCTCAAGCAATTTCAGATATAACGGACTCGCGTTGGGAGGCGAGGGCGAAAAAAGCTCATCTATCTCGCTAGAACTACTAGCGAGAGAAGGTGTCGGAGACGATGGAGCAACATATGCAGCTGTTAAGAAGTCAGATACGGTAACTGAAAACGTGTGATATGGACGTACTCCAACCATTGATGATCGCCATATGGTCTCCGTTCATGTCTGTTTCTTGGGTATCTGTATCTTCTAATAATTGGTGGGGAACAACTTTTTGGAGATCACGAGAATTGCATATATTGAGAATAGTCGGGTCCTCGTGCGCAGCTCGAATTGGTGGGTAACCGGGATTGCGATCACGAGAAAACAGTGGGGGAGATTCAAGGCGAGAAATGAGTGGGGGAGGACTCCATGCCCGAAGAAAACTTTCACCGCAGAATTCCAAATTCCTTTTTGGTGCAGGACAGTACAGAGTCTTCATGATGTTTGTCACAGATTGCAGAATATTTGGTTCCATCTCTACACGAAGATTCCTGAGAAAAGTCATCAAGAAAAAGGCACAGGTCAGAATATATGCTCGCATACAGTGCATCTGTAAGATCGATTTGCGACGGGTTATTCCACCCTACTGGTATTTGACGAAGTTGGAGAGTCTTGAAGAGCTCGCTGCCCGGACCAGGGCATATTGACTCAACAGATCGTGATCCAAGCGAGGGAGTTTCTACGATCGAGCGCATGGTAAGCACGGGCGACAAAGGTCGCTGAAGCTTCCATAAATCCTCTGCTGGATATACTTAGTAAGTGAAAATCAGATTGAATCCTCTACATACCGCCCGAGTCATCATTCCAGCTTTTACTCGACGGGAAAGGGCCCTTGTTAAGGGCCAAACAAGTTTGCAAATATTTCGTAGCGCTAAAATCCAGAGACCATTTTTCGTCGTATGGGATCAAGTCCCTCAAGCGTAGCCCATTTGTAATTGCTTGAGACAACGTGGGCTGAAAAACGAGGTCTGTTGATTCAGATGTTGGCACTAGATGAAGACTACCAGACAGCAGCTGTAGCACATGATTAAGCATTCGTATACACTGGGAGCAGACTGGATCGGTTACCTCGGCAGAAGCATCCTCAGTGAACGCAATATAATCGGTTGTGATGTGATTACAGGCATAAGTCAGTAAGAGGTCACGAATGTGTGAGCGTAGAGTCAAGTCAGAGTCGAATTCATCAGGATGGGACAGCATGAAGGCAAAAGTAGAGCACTGTAGGGACGATGTAAGAGGCTGAGCGCTGCTGTAGGTGAGCTTCGAGGACCAAATAACCACAAACAAACGCGTCGCGTACTTAATCACGTGCTCTTCATGTGGCCGTCTGGGCGCCTTTCCAGTCGGCTCTCATCTTGTCCTTTGCAACATCGAACATCTTCGCCAATGATTGTGTACTTCCATTCACACCGCAGACACGCTCGGGGCCATTTGCTCAATCCCGCCTTATTCTAATATTGTACCCTATTCTACTTACATTTCTACTACCAGTAGAATCTCTCGATCGCCGGCGTGTGAGTCATAGCGGTACATGTGCTATAAGGGCTCAGCTCTGCGTGATCCGGACTCCGCCCGCAGTACCGTGCTGTGCCGTTCAACAAGCTCGCAACCAACCGTGTGCACCCAACTTCTCACAGATTTTCGCTTTTACGGCGGCATCTTCTCAGCATGCGCTTCCATCTAAGTATGGGGTCGGAGTATTTCCGTTTCCCTGACCGCAAGATCCTGAATTGTTCGCATGCTTTGCAGTGATTGTAAGACATCAGCTGGTCATTCTCCAAGTATTTAGGACGATGCCTCTGCCACCTGTAGTCGGTGCGTATCCGTATCTTTTCAAGCCTCACTGATGATGATCCAGATCTCGTTCTGTGTTGTCCTTGCGCTTTGCAGCACTTTACTCGTCTTTCCCACCTTCGCAACCCCTTCGGCCGATTTACAGGTCCAAACTACATCTGGTACCTTCACTGGACTTTCTGTGGCTAATGGGACCGAGAGGTGGCTCGGTATTCCGTTTGCTGAGCCCCCCGTAGGATCTTTAAGATTCAAAGCACCAGTCCCCATTTCACGCTCTTCTTCCGTGGCCGCCCAAGTTGCAGCAAATTTCGGGAATGCTTGTCCTCAGGTCCCATCTCCTGGTCTTGGAGCACCTATGGGCGAAGATTGTCTATCTCTCAATGTTCGCTACAAATTCTTTGGCAGTCCCAAAGTCTGATGTCATTCTAGGTATGGCGTCCATCGAATACAACCAATAACGCAAAACTGCCTGTTCTCGTCTGGTTCTATGTAAGTTCTGCAAACAATCTATCAGGATACTCGCTGACTTGTTAATACTTAGGGTGGAGGTTTCATGGACGGGTAATGTCAAAGCACGATTCAAGAGGACCGACACTGAATTGCTTTCCAGAGCCGCATCCGATCACTCCTTTGATCCTACGCGTGATTACACCCATGTTTAGACGTGTTGTTCTCTCGCTCACACAAGGCCAGGTATCATCAACCGCAGCGCGACGACTGGAAAACCGATCATTTTTGTTTCTGTGTACGTTCTACTGCTATTCGCCCTTACACCACACTAATTTCTTGACCGCAGTAATTATCGTGTTAACACGTTTGGCTTCGTGAGTACATCGGACTTTGAATAGTATGTGAGATTGACTAGGCCACTCAGCTATCTAGTGCACACGTCGCACCCCAAGACCTGAATGCAGGCTTTCACGATCAGAGGATTGCGTTGCAATTCCTTCAGAACAACATCGCTGCATTCGGCGGTGATCCGAGCAAGGTGAGCCTTTCGCTAAAATAAGGGACTTTGGCTGATCATGGTCAATACAGGTTACGATCTGGGGTCAGGTAACACTAGCAAACTACTGCACCACCCGTCAACGCTAACAAGTTTATCGTCAGTCCGCCGGTGCTGGTAGTGCTGAAGCGCACATACTCTTCCCTGCCACTCAAAACTTATTCAGAGCAGCTATTTTCGATTCGTCAACAGGTCCATTGTATGTCGTTTGTCATGATTTTTGTAATTCGTATGCTGAACGTCTACTTCACAGCAAAAATAGCCCTCCTGCTAGTCGATACGACGATGCTGGCTTTCCTTTTGCTCGATTGATTGAGGCTGTAGGGTGCGCCTCAGGTGCCACTTCTATCGCTTGCTTGCAAAGTGTGCCTTTCGATGTTCGTCCTGTCGACTATTCTCGCTACTCAAAGCTGATATCTGAGGCTCACAGACCTTGCAAAATGCTTCTGTTACAATGACAGAAGCAACTTTGAACGATCAACTCTGGCAACCCTCTGTCGGACCTCCAGGAAGTTTTGTAACTGCAAGACCGTCAGTTCAAATCGCGAGTGGCAAGTTCTTACATGTTCCTGTCCTAGCTGGCACAAACGTACGTGATCAACGTCACTTCTGACGGATCAAGCTGACACAAATTCCAGCTGAATGAGGGTACCACGTTCAGTCAGTCCGTTAAAGGCCTAAATACACCTCCCGAACTCGAAGATTCCGTGTTCGACAAATTCATTCTTGCCCTCCTAGTTGATTCGGCTCCAGTGACCACCGACGTGCTCAACGAAATTCACACGTTGTACCCTGCCAATAGCACCACACTTGGTGGTGCGTTCAATACCGGTGATTCGCTGTTCGACAGGGCGGAAGCGTGGTACACAGACAATATGTACCTCGGACCTAGACGCATGTTTTTCGACAAAGCAGCATCCACAAACAAGCTGTTCGCATACTTCTTCACGGAATTCATCCCAGGAAACCCTGTGGCAGACGGAGGTCAGGGTCTTTCTTGTTGCTCGGAGATACTGAGGTACTAGTGTTTCGCCCATGTAGTCTTCCATGGATCGGAGCTTGAGTTGCTCTTCGGACCGGTACCCAACGCCATCGAGGATAGCTTTGCGAACCAGCTGACTGACTTCTACGTTAATTTTGTCAACGACTTGGACCCTGGAGGTTTGCCGTTCCGTCTGCTATTCCGGTGATCACACTCGTTGACACATCTTCTCGTACAGCTGGATGGCCTCAATTTGAACCTGAGACGAGGAAGGTCCTCCAATTGATGAGAGACAATGTCACCACCATACCTGACAGTAAGTACGAAAACCTAGTTTGTGGAGTATCACTAAACCATGCCTTAGCTTTCCTCCTCGATAAGACACAGTTCCTTTCTTCCACACGAGTGTTGGCTGAATTCCAGAAGTAGCAAAGATACTCGCTAGGCAGTGGAACGACTCATGTATAGTTAAGACAATATATCTTTACAGAGGCGTCCCCAATACCGGTCGTTCGAAGGGCTTTCGGTACTGACTTTGACCGAGAGCGTAAGTTCTGTCTCATCCTAGCCGCATGCACACACTCGTGACACGTTTGTGAGGGAACCCCGGTTCTAGGTGCCGTCACATTCTTCTGGCTGCTCACATCCCCACAGGTGATCTGAGGTTTCCAGAACGCTATAAGTAGAGCGAACGTGGACGCACTTCTCTGTTGAAGACGGTTGACATGGCATCCCTTTTGCTCAACATTGGCAAGCTCATCGTCGCGGGCACCTTCCTCCGGCTGCATCCCACCGTGCACGCAGCGGACACATCCCCCTCAAACGTACTACAGGTGCAGCTTACTTCTGGTATCTTTCAAGGATTCTCGATACCAAATGGAACCGAACGTTGGCTCGGAGTCCCTTTTGCCGAGCCACCAGTTGGACGTCTGCGCTTCAAGGCACCAGTATCGACAACCAACCGCTCGTCTGTGGTCAAGGACGCTTTGAACTTCGGTGATGCATGTCCACAAGCTCCAGATCCAACTTTGGGTGTTGCACAGAGCGAAGACTGTCTCACCTTGAACGTGAGGACACTGTGCTCCTTCTTTAGTCTCATATAATGAACAGCAGTATGCTTTTTTGACAGGTTTGGAGACCTCAGGGTACGAAAGGCAATGCAAAACTTCCCGTCCTCGTTTGGTTCTATGTATGCGTTTGCTATTCATGATGCTGATATCGTTTTCTCACATTTAAGCCATAGGGAGGAGCGTTCATGCATGGGTGCGTCAGACCTTTCTTTTTCTCTGTGCAAACACTTACACAAGTTCTTCTCTTCTAGAGGGACATCTGACCCTACCTTCGATCCAACTCGTTCGTGTCGGAAGCATATTCTAGTAAGCAAGCGATGGATGCTCAGGCTGACTTGCATTTTCTTAGGCCTCATCAATCGAAGCGTGACAATAGGAAAGCCGATCGCTTTCGTCTCCGTGTAAGAGTCATATATATGCTGGCACCGAAAGTTTTTCTTGACAAGAACCGCGGCTAGAAATTGGCGAACGAATACTTTCGGTTTTGTATGTCTGATCTTTGCGATGATGAATATTTGGAACTGATCCTCGCGTCTTCTCAGCTTTCTAGTTCCCATGTCGCTCCGGAAGACCTCAACGCAGGCTTCCACGATCAGCGACTGGCCTTGCAGTTCCTCCAAGACAACATCGCTACATTCGGGGGAGATCCAACGAAGGTGAAGCGTTTGCGGACTCATCGACATAGTATCACTAACAGCAAAAATTACAGGTCACGATATGGGGTCAGGTAAGCTTTGCGGGTACTACTACTATGTCATAGTCACATACACAATCTCACCGTTTTTTTCGACATTCATAGTCTGCAGGTGCAGGAAGTGCAGAAATACACGTGTTGTTTCCTGCGGAAGGAAGTCTGTTTCGTGCTGCCATATGGGATTCAGCAACAGGTCCAATGTGGGTGATTTCGTCGTTCGCTATTATAAATCAATCGTTGAGGGTTATTGTGTCCGTAGGAAAAATGCTCCGATAGCCAGCATATATGACGACCCCGGAATGCCATTTGACCGTTTGCTCAAAGCTACAGGATGTCCTTCTGGATCGGAATCGCTTGTATGCCTACAAGATATACCATTTGAGGTTCGACATCTCACACCGCTGAAGTCGTATGGTGGCTGATAGGCAACTGTCCTTGAGACTTTGCATAATATATCAACAACGTTGACACAACAGGTCTTGAACTCTCAGCTATGGCAGCCATCGGTCGGACCCCCTGGCAGCTTCGTCACAATCAGGCCCTCCCTGAAGATTGCAAGCGGAGATTTCTTGCATATTCCAATCCTGGCCGGAACGAATGTCAGTGGTCATTTCTTCTCATACAAGGAAATATTGTGACGTTTGTTGTGGCATCTCAGCTTAACGAGGGGACCATTTTCAGCCATTCTGTGTTGGGTCTGAACACACCTCCAGAACTTGAAGATTCGGTCTTCAAAAAGTTCATCCTTGATTTGTTGATTGACTCTGCCCCTGTCACTCAACAACTCCTGGATCGTATCGCTCAGTTGTATCCTGCGAATAGCACAACACTCGGTGGAGCCTTCAACACTGGCGACTCACTATTTGACAGAGCAGAGGCGTTTTATAGCGACAATATGTACCTTGGTCCCCGACGACTATTCTTTGACAAAGCGGCGTCCACCAATAAGCTCTTCAGCTACTTCTTCAACGAGTTCATCCCAGGAAATAATGTCACTGACGGAGGTGAGCGTCCTATTCATACACCAGCAACAAATGTACTAATCGTCCTTCTGCTCTAGTTGCTCATGCGTCAGAATTGGCTCTATTATTTGGCCCTGTGCCCGACTCAATTGAAGATGACTTCGCAAATCAATTCACAGACTTTTATATCAACTTTATCAACGATTTGAATCCTGGCCGTAGGCTTGTCCTCTGTGTTCTCTCTGAACGACTACTGACACATCTATCGCAGCTGTCTGGCCACGTTTTGAGTCAAATACGAGACACGTCCTGCAGCTGATGAGGAATAATATCACGGTCATACCGGATGGTAAATACGCTCTCCTAGTACTGATGCCCGAAACCCGTGCTGACCAGACTGTCTCGTCAGACTTTAATCTTGCGATGACCAGCTTCCTCACATCTCCCGACGTCTTGGCCCAATTCCAAAAAATAATGACTCAATACATTCTACAAACGAGCCAGCACACAAGAAGACATACGGGAGTGTAATATAGGTGATGCTGCTCGTAGAAGATGCAAATGTGAATCTACAGCAATACAACTTCGAAGGCGAACGCAAATGTTGAGCTCGGAGTTTCGATGGATCTACTCGGCGGACATCTGCGAGCAAACATCAATGAGAAGCTTTCAATCCTTAGACCTGAATCGACCCACAAGAGTGAGCATTTTGTCTGCCTAATCCCGTGTTTGCAAGCGCGGGTGTATCTTCAGCACACCCTTCTTCTTGAGCTCAGGCATGCTCTCCTGTATCGTATTCCACACTTCGCTCGGAATGATGTATGGGTCCATCGCATCCCATAGATCAAACACTAAGCTTTTTAGTCCCTTGTACTTCTGTATGAGGAGTGTCTCCAGCTGAGCGCACTCTGCTCCCCGGACGTTTCGAGCAATTGCCGCGTCCTCGCTCATACCCGAGGTAGAGCGATAGAGATTCACGAGGATAGTGATGTGGCGGACGTGAGGTGGACCTTGACTCAGGATGCGACCAAGAATAGTGAAGCGCATCGAGGTGAAGCGACCGAGATTGAGAGACACGGAAACATGCGTGAGGTTCATGCAGGAAGAGAGACCAAGTGACTCTGTGATAAATTAGGAATGAGATGAGGGCTTGTAATTCGTTGTGTTGAACTTACTCTGAGCCGCTCCTTCTGTCTTAAGTGCTGTGATATCGAGGTAAAACGTTTGGAGAGACGACGCTGATTTGTTCACCACAGACTCGACAGCTGCGAACTGAGTCGGGTTGGAGACTGCCACACGAAGCGTGCGCAGAGAGTTGCCGACAAGGACTGGCTCCAACAATTTCCCCACCACCGGCAACTCTACAGCTGCAAGCATCAGCGAGTCGTACTGGAACTGTCCCAACGGCTGGATATCTGTATCGGATATCTTCGTGATATCTTGAACGGGATTCAGGTGTATGCACAGCTCTTGGCAAGAAAACATGCTGAGCAGCTGGAGCCATAGGATCGTCGTAGACGAGATGGAGAAGAAAGTGATACGCTGTAGCTGGAATCGAGTAGATCTCGGTCCCTGGAGTCTTGCGCCTGTCAAGCGCACTCCGCGAAAAGTGAGTTTCTCCAGATTGGGTGTCTGCTGTACGATACCCTCAAGCACGGCAGCGGTGAGGTGAGGACGAGCAGGCTCCTCCATACGCTCGGGCTGCCACGATAATTCCAGCTCCTTGATAAAGCGGCCAATGTCCGGATGGTCTAAGAGGAATTTGGCCAGATGTTCGAACATTGGTATCCGCAAAGTGTGGTCGCACTGCACGACGATGCTGCGAAAGAGATGCCTGCGGGCGTGGTGGGACCAGCTCGCAGAAACGACAGAGCACGTGTCTAGCGTCACCTTGTCGTCGCTCAGATAGTCTGTGATGTCTGCTATGATATCGTTGGGGATCTGAGGGACGTTGGGTATGAAGACCTGCATTGAAAGAAACAATACAGAGGTCAGATAATTCTAAGCAGACTGGACTGCATGGACTTCAAGTTGGGGGAAACAAGGGGGAGAGGAATGAAGCCAAGGGCGCTCATACCTCATTAATGAAGGTACCGGAGGGCTCTGGATCTGAGTCACCAATAGTGTTCTGAGAGACTGTGCGATCTCTCATGGCGTTCTTTTTCCACACGGCCAGTTCTGCGCGAAATGATCCTCAATCGTCACGATGAAGATGGATCCTTGAATAATAGCGACATACTATTCAGCGGAGAGCGCATTCTGCGAGTTCGTTACTGTATGTGTGTATAATGTCGTGCGCCGTGAGCAATAGGGCAGACGATTCAACGCAAGACTCACCTCCCAGAGATGAATGTCCCAGAGTTTCGTGTGTTGAGTTCGAAGTGGATCAGAGTTGTACTTGGGTTGATCGGTGTATATTGTAAAATGTGACTCGAATATATATATACGAGCCTCAGAGATCCAAAGATCATCGAAGCGCGTACCTGCTGGTCACAGGTGTTGGCCGAAGTCCTGGATCTCAGAGGCTATGAGCATCACCGTCCTGTCAGATATCTGTCACTGTCCGTAAAAGCACCATGCCGACGCGCAGCCTGGTGTTGATCATAAGTGAGCACGAATAGCATTACACCAGGTAGCAGTAGGGTAAGCAATGAAAGGAGTGCAATAGTGCAATGAAAGAATAGTTTGTGATTGTCATAGAAATGTCCTTGAAACCCATGCAAAGCAGAACGGAAAGCAAATGTCCAGCAGCAGAACGCTGTTCAAAGTTCGAAAAGAGCGCAAAGTCTGATCAAACGTGCCTCCTGCTCCGAACCGAAGGCGGGAAAAGCAGGCGACGCAGACGTAGATCGAAACTAGAGACTTCAGATACGAGTGAGGACGCCCAATGCACCGATCAGCACGCTCACCGCGCCGATCATGAGCATTGACATGGGAGGTGTGGACATATCAGCAGCGCTACCGATGCCGTTAAATGGCATATAAGGGTCAGGTGTCGAGGTTGATGAAGCTGCCGAGCTGCCTGTTCCACCGCCGGTCAAGTTGGCACCGTTGGGCTGTACGGGGGATTAGTTTTCGGGAGAATCGCAGTCGAGAACGAAACATGTGCTTACGCCAATTGGTCTCGACTCATCAGTGAAAGCGCATGTGGAAGCTGTGCAGATACATTCTCCCTTGATAGGATCCCAGAACGGGGTCGAACAGTTACCGAGGACTAGAGAGGATAAGATGAGAGTCAGGTCAACGAGAGCATGCTGAGAAACCTACGACGGAAGCGAGCTTGTACTCCATTCGAAGTGTCCTGGGACGGGTTGGGGTTGTCGGGGGAGGGTACAACGCTAGGGCAACCGTACTAATAGTGTCGGCAGTCTAGTGAGTAGAAGCTTTTGATGATGATACATGTGTGCTTACGCAAGTGTAGAAGGGCGCATCGGAAAAGGCGCAATGTGCGATAAGGCCATCTTCATTGGAGGGCATACCATTGCAAATCTTCGCAGTGACTTGCGGCGTCGAGCACTTCAGAGACGCAAGCGAATCGAGCTCGGCGATAGGCGTGGGGTGCCTTACCCAATCTAAAAGCTGTTCGGTGCTGACAATCCACGCTTCATACCAGTCAGTATCGGAGACAAACATCAAGGAGACTAAGACATACTGTCCGGTTGCTCCTGAGCCCAGTCAAGGAAAGTGTTGATCATGGCGATCATAGCAGGGTCAGCGGTCGAGCCAGGCTCTGTAAGCTATTTAGGGAGTAAGTTGGCGAGTTCATTGAAGATTATAGTGAAAGCGGACATACCGATGTATGGACAGGATGTGTGTAAAGACCGAAAGGCTGTCTCTTGTTGTTGTAATGATCCAAGAACGTGGACTTCATGTACTCCAGGGTTGCGGTGTTGTTGACCTCGGATGCGCCATTTGCAGTATCCCTACATTACAACGCGTATTATTGAAGAATTTCAGATCGGTATGTATGCATGCACTCACAGCCAAGGGTCCATCAAGTGAATACCAGCACCTCCGCGTTCATCGAATAATGCATACATTGGGACTTCCCAAAATCCAGGCAACTTCGGCTCTCCTTTACAAATCCCATCGACGGCCAAGCAGTCGTTCGCCATACCGTAATCCAGAGAATAAGGCCAGTACGCATCGGTATTAGGGTCTGTGACCGGTACGGAAGCAGAAGATGATGAGTCATATGTGAAGCCCGATTGCACGAGAAGCTTGAGGGTATCGGCGGTATACTCCAGGAAAGGTGCACGGAAACCAATGATGGAGGACAGAGGAATTCCGGCAAGAGCGTTCAGGGCTTGCAAGTTGCCATTGACCTCATCAGCAGGGGGCGAGCCAACATGTGTCATTCTGCATCAAGTTTACAGTGAGCAACACCTCTATGGAGCAACCACAGATGACATACGTATGGTCGGCGATTTCGTTACCAGCGACGAACCAATCCGTCACCAAGGTGTAGTTCGTGTAGTTCGTCGATGTATAGTATGTCATCTTCGGTGCACAGCCGTTCGGATTCTTGCGCTGGGGAAGGAACATATTCACAGAGTCGATGGTGTAGCTCTGGACAGCATCATCGGCAGTATAGACGATAAACATAGGCACGTCTTGCTGTAAGATGTGGAAAGTTGCCACGTAGGAGATAAGCCGTCATTCCGGCCAAATCTCGTGAATTCTACGCACAGGAGCAAGGCCACCAGGGGGGTCTGTACTGGCACAATTGCAGTTAGGAAGCTGACATTGGGTAGCATCGCAGGAGTAGCCAGCAGCTTCGGGCGAGCTCGTTGGACCGGTGAGTGAACCATCCTGAGCGACCGCAAGGCCTGCAAGGCCCAGCAGCAAGTTGCCCAGGAGCAACTGAGGAATCATCGCCGTCGAAAGGATGGACTAGAGGTTGCTGAATCGCTCGACAGCAATATATGGGAATAATGAGATGGACGTGGACAGGCTGCCCGTTGGTCTGAACGAGCGAAAGCAAGAATTAAGAGGAGACAGAGCCCTTAGCCTGGGGGTCGAGACTGTAAAGACAGCAGAACTCGAGGAGAACGAGTGTGAGTGGGCCACGAATGGTTCGTTTTGTCTGGAGCAGCGCGGGCTTAGCTGGCCTGACAAAAAAACGGAGAAATCAACCGGCAGTCATGAGGCTTACTGGGCGTCTTGGTGTATTTTATTACCCCCATCACATCACTGCAACCATGCACGCGGTTGTCTGTCCTTGTTCCGAGACTCCGAACGGAGGACGGAAGGCACGACGGGCACGACGCTGTGGACGACATGAACGTGCAGGAGAAACTCGATGAAGCTTGTATCGTGATCGGCTCTAGCTATAAAGGCTTCGACGTGCCCTTGGCAATGCTTCTTGACAGCGCCATCACCAATTCACATACCATGTCGTCTGCATCCTAACATTTGGCCATCCGAATGCTTTCTTCATCGTATTCTCTGCAGTCGATTGCCAGATTCCTGACGAAATCAAGTTACGTCGATCTTCCAGTGGGCGAGACGATTCTCATTAGAATGGAGGATGCGGTGGCGCTTTCACAGAGAAGGGGTCCAGGATGTGCGGTGTTGAGTACTTCCAGCTTCCCGCTAAACCTCCACTTTATACGTTCGAGTTTTAACGCACTCCACTTTTATACGAATCATTACTGGCCAGTACATGCCGCGACTATTGTTGGATGCTGCGCGATCAAGTCATGACGCCCGCCGCGGCTTAAGCACATCCTGCTTTCGCTGCAATGCAATAATGCAGCATCCTGTGATTGTTTTTGACCTGTGCATTCTCCCGACGCCTCTTTCGACCATATGACCAATGTCAGGAATCCTGATCATCTAGACGGAGCGGGAAAGGTGTGTGCAATCCTAGCTTGACACCAACCCGTGGTTCTTATGTCCTCGTGCCAGAAGAATTGATGCACATATAGTCGTCAGCTGGCTGCTCATTTCTGGGATTATTGTACTGCAAGCCACAAACGTCACATGAGGACTCTACACGGGCCTGTCTGAGCCGTTTTCCCCGTCGTCATTCCGACTACAGGACCATAAGAGTCGGACAAGAGACAATGTGCGAATGAGCAGGCAATCACAAACTAAGCATCTCAAGTGTGACTCACCTGCTTTTGCTGCTCGCATTCGTGGGCAGCGCCATCTCGTGGAAAACCTTCACAGTCCCTCACACGATCGGACAAGATGATACACCCAGCTTGACTGCCGCTCTAGCCACCGGAAACTTCTCGTCGGACACTACCATCCTCTTCAAGAAGGGAATTACATACAATATTTTCACACCCATCGAGTTTCCCGTGTTCACGAACGTGGAAGTGCGCATTGAGGGGAATCTGACGTATCCCGACGATATAGCCACCATTCAGAGTAGGTTGATGCCGTCTGCCCAAAGTTTCCAAGACTCACATAGATTAAGACATAGTAGGAAGTGCAGTATGTATCTCTGCGTCCGCTTTATCCTTTTCGCCAACACTCATGTACCTTGCAGAGCTTTCCAGGAGCATGGTCAAAATAAATTTCACCTTGCTCATGTGCACCGATCTCACAACTGGGACAGGTTCGCTTTCAGTGGCGGTAGCAACGTCACCCTGCAAGGCTCAAGTGACCGGGAGTGGGGATGGGTAGACGGACTCGGACAGGCTGTAAGTAAACACATGCCGCATCATATCCCTGTCTGCTAATTTTTCTCGCCAGTGGTGGGATGCTAGCCAGCAGGTCAATCGCCCTCATGGCTGGGCATTCAGTAAGATTAACAACGGCGTCATCAGGGATATGAAACTCTGGAAGGTCAGTATTCTCATCGTTCACCTTTGTGGCATCATACAAAAGTTATACGTCTATAGCCCATTGGATGGAACTTCGCAACGAGCGGGTCTTCCAATCTTCACATTTTTAATAACAAAATCGTCGCAGTGTCGACCACAAATGTGCGTTACACCTTGCCACTACAGCTATCGAGCATTCGTTTACAAATGATCATGCATGACATGGCGTATAGTCGTTCCCATTCAACACGTACGTCCCTCGTATCTTATCTTCGAACGGGCTGTTTGTCTAATTAATATCTTATGCATAGGGACGGTGAGATAAACCCGTACCCAACATGGTGCAAATTCTGAACCCGATCCAGGGTTCTCCGCAGGAGGCAGCAACATGCTTTTTGAAAACAACCATGTACAAAACGGCGACGACTGCCTGACCGTCGGCAGCGGTGCCAAGAACATACACTTCCGGTATGCCCATCTGTAGATCATGAAAATGTGCATAATCCTCAACGTGTTTGGGCGTGCAGTAATAGCATTTGCGAGGGTGGCCACGGCCTGTCCATAGGGTCCCTAGGCGAAGGTGGTACCGTCGCGGATGTTCAGGATGTCTTGTGAGTACCCCGCAGCGCTCCGAATGAGATGCTTCGCGCTGAATCCATACAACAGGTTCGAAAACGTTCAGATGGTACGTTTAGTCTTGGACTCTAATTATTGAAACACGAAACGACAGCTCGTTGGTGCAGACAAACACGTTGTACGGCGCGAGATTCAAGAGCTGGACTGGGGGGAACGGCCTAGCACCCAAGTTCGTCTCGCCGTCATCCGGGTTCTCGCGAAATGCTGATAACCTGACAGTGTTACGTGGAAGAACATTCAATTTACTAATGTTCCATTCCCGGTAAGCAGCATGAATCGTACAGCTGTCCTCCTGCTTATCATACGCATGCCAGATTTACGTTACGCAGAAGTAAGATACCATTCGATTGCTCGTGGTTACGACGGCTGCTCACTGGCCGAATCAGCTACTGGGATCAGGGCGTCGGTCCTAGACCTAACAGCAGCACCATAAACAATACCCACATCCAAGACTTCCTGTTCCAGAATTTCGTAGGAGCGATCGAAGAGTGAGTCACGTTTTTTGCTCTGCAGTTTCGTAGGAATGCGCTTACTCCGTGATGACATCGATGACAGTGTACCGTACGTCGAGGGTTCCTGCGTAAGCGACCCTTGCTGGTTTGCTGTACCGGGTGCCACAGGGAAAGAGGTGGTGATATTTGATCTATATCCTGGTACAAGTATGCGTTACACCCGTTCGAATCGATCATATATCTGATTTCGTTTCGCGGCTCTAGCAACGAACATCGTGGCGAAGGACATCTTCGGTCGAACAGAGACTGGGGCTCAAGTCAGAGCGATGTGCAACGCCACTAAAGTGCGTCCCTCATCTGACGATTGTCTCTGAGATGAACAGCTTCGCTGACCTGGACTTTGACGGTGTGCATATCAGTAGCGATGTTGGGTTTAAGTGTTGGGATGGGCCGTTTATTCGAACCAAAGTTGGACTCTGATTCATATTGCATGCAACGTGTAGAAGTCTATAGGAATGAAACTATATTTTACTTCGCGTCCACGGGGTCTCTCGCAAACAAAAAAGTCGAAATCCATGCAGCAGCGTACGGAGTCGAACCCCCGTCTCCCAAGTCTCCCGGCCCGTCGATCGACTCTACTGTTCTGAGCATCCGGGAAATGCCGATCTGTGCCTGCCCTAAACCGAGGTTCAGCCACCCACATGAAGCAACTGTACAGTCGGTTCCCAGGCTCCTCCACACCCAACAGTCACAGTAAGTTTACCGCCACGCCCGCCGTCTGCGACGCCCCGCAAGAATACACACTCACTCTCTCCTAGAAGATGCAGATCTTCGTCAAGACCCTTACGGGCAAGACTATCACCCTTGAGGTGGAGTCTTCCGACACCATCGACAATGTCAAGGCCAAGATCCAGGATAAGGAAGGGTGCGTGCGGTTTGGCATGGTATGAATGGGATGAATGAGATGACTGATTGGGGTCTGGCTTCTGTCCTGTAGTATCCCCCCGGACCAGCAGCGATTGATCTTTGCTGGTAAGCAGCTCGAGGACGGTCGTACCCTCTCGGACTACAACATCCAGAAGGAGTCCACCCTCCACTTGGTCCTCCGGTACGTCATCTGAGATTTCTTCGCACACACAACTGGGGTCAGCTAATATACGTTCTGTTTCGTAGTCTCCGTGGAGGCATCATCGAGCCTTCGTTGAAGGTGCTCGCCTCAAAATACAACTGCGACAAGCAGATCTGCCGCAAGTGCTACGCTCGTCTCCCCCCTCGTGCCACCAACTGCCGCAAGCGGTCGTGCGGTCACTCCTCGCAGCTCCGCCCGTGAGTTCATTCCCTCCAGTTCACGTGATTGTAGTCGCAAAGTCTGATGGTGTATTTCGGGTTTGCAGCAAGAAGAAACTCAAGTAGTGGTTGAGCGGATTGTGCGGATCAGTTGTGTTGCGAGTATGCTTTCGTCGTTTGGGGCTCTACCGACATGTACTCTCTCACTCATATGCATATAAGCATGACATATATGTACCTCCTTCGTGTGACTCTTCCAAACAAGTGAGAGCACGTTAGTTCTCCCGGCGACGTCCAGTCGTATCGAATACACTACTGCGACTGGCGTGATATCCCTGTTAAGATGAGAGCTGTACCTCGTCCGGCCCAACGTGTGCTGCGTTATGCTCATAAGTACCATTTGACTGGCAACGGCCATTGAACTTAACACACTCACACCAACAAGTGACATAGCATAACATATAGCCCATCAGCATGGGATTAATCATATTCGCGAAGGCATTTCAAGTCGGCAGTCGCATGAGACAATATACATAGTACAATACAAATCGGGAGGAACGTAGTCTGATACCAAGAAATGAGGAGTAGTCAGGTCACAAACACCAATCTAAGAACCGGCGGCGTTGTGCGAATTTAAGACCTCTCGCCCCGGAGACGACGAGCAAGGGCCTACGTGCGAGAGATGAGTAAGAATATTGACGGAACTAGCACGCAATAGAAAACGTACGAGATCCTTGGGTTGAATGGTGACACGCTTGGCGTGGATAGCAGCCAAGTTGGTGTCCTCAAACAAGGAGACGAGGTAAGCCTCGGCAGCTTCCTGGAGGGCCATGACGGCAGAGGACTGGAAGCGGAGATCCGTCTAGGGTGAACGAGGTATGAGTCAGAACGCATCTGGGTGCTTGGTAAGAGCAGGGAGTGGCATACCTTGAAATCCTGAGCAATTTCACGGACCAACCGCTGGAAGGGGAGCTTGCGGATGAGGAGCTCAGTGGACTTCTGGTACCTCCTAATCTCACGGAGGGCGACAGTTCCGGGCCTGAAGCGATGAGGCTTCTTCACACCACCGGTAGCGGCCTACAGCGACGACGACGACGACGACGGAGATAACGGCAACGGCAACGGGCAAGTCAATAACAGCGACGAAGGGGAAGTGTTGAATGTACTCACGGCGGCAGTCTTTCTGGCAGCCTTGGTAGCGAGCTGCTTACGAGGAGCCTTTCCTAAACACCAGAAATCGAGAATGAGTGGCTACTCGACGGGCGCTTTTATGACGACGAACCTCCTGTCGACTTGCGAGCTGTTTGCTATAGCGAAAAAGAGGTCAGAGAGGTGCTAGAAGATATAGAACAGTATTCGAAGATACCTTGGTACGAGCCATTGTGAGTTGAACGAGTTATGTACTGGGGAGGGCGGGATGAGGGGCGTGGGTGATGGGCGTTGGGGAAGAAGACGGGGGAGGGAGGAAGGGGATGCTTTTCGAGAGTCTCCATCCGTTGAAGGTCCGCTTTCCCACGCGAAACAATCGCTTTCAACAGCCCTCTCCTGTCGTATTTGCCAAGCGCCCGTCGCTTGTGTTCATCTTCCGCTCATCATTCCTGTGCGCTTGCTTTTCACAAACAACCTCGCTTTGCGCTGCTGTTCAACATCTGCTGCCATGGTTCTCAGATAAAAACAGCGTTTCCCATCGTCAAACCCGCAAAGTGAAAGCCGTTTTGCGGTGAAGATACGTTGAGTGCCGAGGCTGCGGCGCTGCGCTCGAGCCACTCTGCCACACCCTTCACACGATCACGTCAGCAGGCTATCAAACACCGTCAGACTCTGTCCGTTCTTGACTCGGACGACTCTCTTCAAATGGCGCGGTACTGTTCTTGTACATCCTCAATGCTTGTTTGCGACTGTACGGTCTTTATCCATCTCAAGTGATACCACAATGGGTTTACTCGTTTGCTATAAGCATATGGGCTCATTTGGCGACCCGCACTCGAAATTCTTCTGAGAAAATCACTACATCAAGCAACGGCGTGATACATCGTATCGCAAGCTCTTGTTCGGGACGTCTCACCTTCCCTGGGTCCCTTCTGCGCTTTTGGTATCATGCTTTTACTTGCTTTTTACACGTTACAAATCTTCTCGCGACTTTCAAACACTTTGACAATGCCACATTCAACATGAGACTCTTTGTGGACGTGGGTTCTTGTCAGTTCTTGATGTGGCTTTCCGTGGACAGCCCGTACAGAGTTTCAAACTTTTATTAAAGGATGAGTTGATGTTACGGTCACTGTGGGCCTTCGACTACCAATATTGGACACTGAGAGCTTATATACTCCGCTTCGCAGGTCCTGGCAAGGCCATGGACTTTGTGTCTGCACCACTATCACCAATACATAAAGCTCACTGGCACAAGCTGAAGACGGTCGACTCACGTGCTAAACGCGTCGCGTTGGGAACACGTGCCTGACGTGGTACGCGTTGAGCGTCATGCGTTCAGAATCAACGCGACGCGTACCCGAGGCGTGTTGCTCCTCGCGTCTGCTCTTACATAAAATGCCCTGAACACCCTCCCCTCCCTCCGAATTGCCTTTCCCCTCATCTCCATCCCTCGGCGTCGGCGTCGACATCCTTCTCGCTGCCGACACGCGTCGACCAACTTCAACATCCCACGACGGCCATGCCACCTGCCCCCCTCTCACGCACCTCGTCAGCGTATAGCGTGGCGTCCGACGAAACCGTTCTCAGCATGGACGATAACACTGTCGTTCCCAACACCCCTTCAACTGGACACGCGTCCGACGGAGGGAACTCCATGAAACGCACGCGAAAACGGTTCACAAACGCGCAGATCATTGCTCTCGAACAAGTTTTTCACCAAACATCGCATCCAACGAGGGAGCAGCGGGAGGCAGTGGCCGTTGAAACTGGACTGTATGTATGCGTTCCCCTCGAGCTTCGCACCTCTCCTCTTACAATTCTCCTCGCATACAGTGAGCTTCGCTCTGTCACAATCTGGTTCCAGAATAAGCGTCAGACCGAGCGGAAAATTGCTCTGTGTTACGGACCTAACTTCGGTAAAGAACCAGAAGACATCCCCGTACTCGCGCCTTTTCCCACTGCAGTCGTGCAGCCTGCTGCGACTACTCGAGCAGCACCGCTCGCAACAAACGCGTCGTATCAACGCAGTATCCGGCATAGCATACATGCACACCGGCCACAAGTGACCACTCAATGCAAACCCTCACTGGACTCCGTTGCTTCTCGTCACGAACGTCCACAAGTCCTTCCCAAGACCCCAACAAGAGTCAGGACGTACTCGTCTCCGGACCCTAATTATGCTGGGACGTCCATGGGCGCTCTGTGGGAGAACATGCCTTCGTCGCCGGTATCACCGATCACGCCTGAGCGGGAGCGGGGGAGGGACATCGAGTTGGTGGATTTTGGGAAGAAGGGACAGGGACGGACGAAGCGAACGTTGGAGTGGGCGTGTGCGGCGGCGCGTGTATCCGGCAGACAAGATGAACCAGAAGACGATGCTCGGACGCCCGTGGCCAATGCATCCACCAAAGGGCACGTAGGGTTCATGGTGGACGTGCGTCGTCCCGAAATGGAGGGGTTGGACTTTGGAGGGGACACAGAGGATGAGTCCGAGGCGCACGAGGCTATCACGCCGAGTAGCAGCCAGTCACGCATGAACGTGGATCCGGGCGCGCCGCAGAAGAAGGCAGTCGGCTCCGGACGCAAACTCAGATCAAGCAGGGACGTGCAGAACACCAAAGCGAAAGGGGCGATTCAGGTGATGGTTCGGAGTGGGACTCACGATGAGGAGATGGTGAATGCCGCGCTGGTGTTGTGTGGGCTCGGGAAACGGTAAGAGTGGGTCACATGGTTGAAGGGAGATGGGGTTGGAGTACCATACCCAAGGACACATTCGCCTCACAAAGGCTCGGACCTCGCATGGACCAGACATACCTCACATCGGTATCATGAGTACAGACTCTTGCACGCAACGTATCATACCATCCAGTGTTTGTTTGTTTATTACCCCGCATCCACTATCGCCGTCTTGTAAATATCTGCACTATACTAGAATTGTTTCTGTACCAATCCAATCACCCAAAGCACTACTATACACACAACCATGTGTCCTTACACTTGTGTACATGGAAAGCAATCGTCGTTAAGAGAACTACATGCTTGTCTGCACCCAACCAATCTTGAACAGCAAATAAGCACTCTCGTCCGCTCTGCCCACCCCGCTCTGTCTTCCAATCTCGCTCAACTGAAGAATAGCCAGCCCGGGCTCGCTCGAGAGTATCTTTGAAGCGAGGGGAAACACTTCGGTGACGGTGTCTGCCAATCCTTCGTGACGGCCAGAAGGACGAAGGGCGATGATCATCCAGAACACGCCACCTTTCTGCAGCGTAGCACTGGGGCGTGCGAGCAACCGCTTGACACACGATTTGATCCACCGTGCATGCTCAGGCTCGTACACCACGTCCGCCGCTAGGATGACGTCGAATGGTTTGTCCAGAGGTGCATCATATTCTGGATGTTCCCAATCGAGTTTGAAGACGTCGACCGGCGAGAAAGAAGAGGTGGAAGGGAAGTTAGTGCGAACATTGTGTTGGAGGTTGGTGAGGACAGAGGGATGGTAGTCGGTGGCAATGATATGGTGAGGCTCGGAAGGCTGCATGAGTTTCGCAGCAACGATGCTGAGCAGGCCCGTCCCGGCACCCAGTTCCAATACTCTGGCTCCTTCCGTCATGAATCCCCATGTATCAGGATCGAGGCACATACGCTCCGAGAGTAGTATGGAGCTTGCCCAGCTCTGAAGCCCGACGGAGGTATGATCGGCGCTCAGCAACGACGCATCATTAAGCTCTACCTCCATATGTATCTTCCCAGCCCTCCCTACCGAAAATTTGAACTTCCGAGTTAAATCTGGCTCTTCTTCATCTCTGGAGAACGAAGATAGAATAGCAGCAGCGTCGTCCACGAGCATCGTACGGGCGTTCTCTTCCTCTTCCACAAGATACATCCAATCCTCAGATTGCGCGGTGAACTTGGTAAGCCACCGAATGGCAAAGTCACGCTCCATAGAGTCTGCGCGGAGGATATCGACGTCCTCTCCATGATCCGTGTCGTCGTCGTCGTCTTCTTCCTCCGAAGCATATCCGGAGTCGGGGACTGACGTGTCATGGATAGGATGGTTAGGGAGCTGTTTTCTCTTCAGCGATATCGTCTGGTGTAACGAGCGCGTCGGGAGGTAGATGATCTGGAGGTTGGCTAAGGCCTCGGTAATGTGATCCAGGGAGTAGGAATGCAATCGAGAAAGAGGAGGTAGACACGCCGTGGGCGAGATCGGGCTGACTTGAGTGGTACAGCCCATGATCTATGAATCGTATCTTCTATGAAAGTCTTGGATTAGCTTCTGAGTATGGTGAAGAGTCGTCTATAGCTGGTAAAGCAGCAATCTATGTGGATGAGAGTAGATCTAGAGGGTATCTTCTAGATGGGATAGCACGTCTATAACGGAGTCTGCGAATGGTGGCAACCAGGAGTAAACGAATCCACTCCTGGTTGCTATTGCAGAAGAATAGGCATCTTGACGAGTAGAATGTGAGGATGACCGAGAGATACAACTTGAAAAACCGAACGGCGGCAGCGCGTTCAATTGAAAAAATTGAAAACGTGGCCGGCAATCAGTTTGCTCGGGCTGTGATCGGTGCCGGTGATTTTGAACGTTGAACGCCGACTTGCTGCCATCCCTCTTTCCAAAAAGCCACAACTCAGACATGTCTCAAGCACGAAACATCACAATCTCGTACGAGCTGCATCCACCCGCCGATACGCCATCTACGAATCTCTCTGCATCCACAAGTCACCAATTCCCTGTATCTTCCAATCAATTGGATCTCGGAGAACACTACGAAACCCTGAGAGGATCTCTCGCTCAGGCGAAGGATGTAGTTGGGAATGAGCTGACAGAATGGAAGGATGTTGTTGGGAAGCTCGAGCTCTCCAAGGAGCCGAAACCACCTAAGAAGTATGCTGAGCTTTATGATGAAGAGAATGATGAAGAAGTGGAAGAGTCATAGAGCGGATTTGAATAACTTCTCTGGTATGTGACCCTTCAATCCTCTACCCTACGTCGTTTTCACGCCGTGCACATCTACAGGTGATGATGAGCCTGAGCCTCTGTCAGAATGACGGACGTTCAGCATGTTAGAATATCTAGATTAGATAAGCCGCCTTAATAGAATCTACTGTTTCCACAGATAGAATACTGGCGGGAGCGGGGCTAGATCAGACGTATCAATACGGTCTCAGCCTCTGGTAAGAATGCTATAAATAGATACCTAGATCAGACGTATCAATACGCTGATGACTAAGGTCAGTTACATGTACACTAGAGGTAGAGA
>SGPM01000074.1:0-10544 GCA_004802725.1 Antrodiella citrinella
TGAAAAAGGACGCTAGCTTGTTTCCTTGGCATGTGCGAAAGCAAGTTTGAGGTACGTTTTGCTGGGCAGCGAGGGATCAATGTGCGCGAGTTTCTCGCATCTGGAAGACTCCTGCCAGAGCTTCTTCGCCTTCTGTTTGAGTGATTCGGTAACCTCTTGTCGTAGCTTTGCAACACTGACAGGGAGCGACTCTTCTTTCGGCAATCCAACTGGAAGATGCCCAGCTTCACTATCCCTTCCTCACAAGCGTGTTGTTCCCGCAGATGGCGCAGAGAGGGATCACGGAGAGGATATGTAACAGTGGCAGTGGCGATTGTGGCATTCACAGAGATATACGGGAGTCCGACATGCCTCTTGTACTGACAATGACGAAATCCTCCGTGCGCAAAAGGAGACAAAAGGGGTGCAGTGTCTTCCGTCAGTTGCGGAACAGTCGCAAAAACTACGCATATAAGAGGCTCAGTTGGACGTGAAGATGGTGTTATGAAGGTGCGTCGTTTGTCCTAGATCTGCGTCTCCCTTTTCACTTTCTTACTCGGCGTTCCAGATTTCGTTCAGTTTCGGTGGACCTTCTCGTGACATATCCCACGTTTCTGTATGCATGGAATCAATACGTTTTCACGGGAAGCTCGTTCCATGCACAATGCGACGTATGCGGGTCTGAATCACTAGGGCACATCGGTCCTACAATGTTGCGATGCTTGGATCCTTGTATTCGATTACGTCCTGGGAATATCTCGCTCTCTGTTGGTATAGCCCAATGTCCGGTGCTTCCAGGACGGTTCCATGCATACGACACGTCGAGCGCCCAGCTCATCCCCTGGCATAACATTCATAACGAAGTCCCAACTAGCGACGGTCTTTGTCTCTTGCACTATACGGCTTATCCGTGTTCCTCAGATAATTCCTCGCTATCTGATGGCTTTCTGGGCATGCATTTCTGCTCTGAGCGCACACTCGCACGCTCTCTTTTCCAGCTCGACCCTCCGGAATGTGGATCGGACTGTGCGGAACTCCAATGAACGGTGATGAACGGACCGTACTTAACGTGAGCGGACACGATTGCCATAACTTGAAGAGTCTCTGTTGTCTAATCGTCTACCGGCGCTCAGGTCTTCGAGGGCGTCGCAGAGTCTGCTCCGGGTCGCGGGTATCTAGGAACCAGAATGATATTATCGTCACGGTGTTCCTCTTACATCGGCGGGGGCTTGTTACGCCTCAAATTGCGCGTCCATACCTCGTCGGCGTCGTTTCCTACTATAGACTACCGATAACCGAACGCCACAAAAATGCACGCAAACAACGTTGACTGGGCTGTCGCCGGCCTCATGACGTGGAACGTGTGCGTACAGTCACAATGCCACGCTATACGATGGTCAGGAGCAGGAACGGTGGCAGATAGTATGCTGTAGGACGACAGATCGGGAGGTAGGACAAAGGCACGAGAGCCTCTCGGGGTACACGTCGCACACGATGCTGGACCTTTTGTTTGGCTGACAGCCGACGTCTGTCGGTCGGTCGTAGCGAACTGAGGGTTCCGGAACACGTATGCTTTGGACGATCGTATTTAAGCAACGCCTACTGACTCCTTGTTTGTTGTCTTGTCCCAACCCACGTATCTCAAGGATAGCTCATAACTTACTTGTACTTCTTGGCACGACACATCATGGCACGGCTCTCTGGAGAACTCGTTCGAAGTATCAAGCTCGCGCATGCCAGGCAACTCGCGGGTCAGGAGATCCCACCTGCACAACACATCCCAGAGGAAGTACCGCCGCCTGATATGCTGAAGAGCGCCATTGACTGGATCAAAGCGAACCCGGGAGCCCTCAAAGCGGCGCAGAATACACGTGAGTCGCTCTTCAACATGGTGGCATTGTGGTCGCCTACTCATCCCTCGTCAGAATGTACCAGCGAGTCTCCCGACAAACCGAATTGGGATGCAGTCTTCTTCAGCCTGATGGAGAGCTCCGCCATGTATTTGCGGTGCGGTGCGAGCTTCTTCTGAAGTGCGGGTCTAGTGATTGAATTTTTCATAGGAAGGTTGGTGAGATGGTGAAAGCTATCCTTGCCGCGCGCGAGGGAGACTTCGAACTTGCGCTCGAGCATCTGGAATTAGCCCAAGAGGATATCAACACCGTGGTCAGTGCACACCTGAAATTTTCTCTACGCATCAGGTCTCGTCTCATCGCTTGCTCAGGCAAAAGCCCTGGAATGTACCTTCGTCCAGCTTTGTGGTGACTGACTAGACTCATCTGGCGTCTCGCTGGCACGCTCTCTGAAGATTGTTGACGAAACGCATTCCAGATTTCTCCAAGCAAAGTCCCGAGGGGACGTGGATGCATAGCGGAGCGTTCTGCGGTGTGTTCATCAGCAACGACACATCGAAACCTTACATGGGTGTTGCGTTCAAGGTACGTCTTTTTACAACATCCTACGGTACAGGATGTTGACAGCCCACGAACCATTTCAGGGGAGCAACAGCACGAGAGACCTCGTCACTGATTTGGATTGGAGTCCGATTGCGCCGCCAACTCCTGGAGTTGTCTTCGATGCTAAAGTTCATCGCGGCTTCTACCTCGGTCTCTTCGGTAAATTCAAAGTTGGTGATGATTTCGAAATTCCTTTTGGTACGAAGTATCCATCATGATCAGCATTCATGATTCACATTGACCTAATGTCTTGCAGACTTGCTGGTGAAACAACTTGATCTCAGCTACGACGACCATGCCAGAGTTCACTTCACCGTAAGCTCGTCTCCCCTACCAACCAAGAATTCTCTTCATTATCGTGTGGTCCTAGGGCCATTCTCTCGGCGGTGCATTCTGCACACTGGCTTATGGAGAATTCTTGCGTCGCCAGCACGAGCAACCCATCAAGCAGTTCAATTTCGGGGACATGTACAGTCTCGCGGCTCCCCGCGTATGTCTAGAGCCCTTCGCAGACCAGGTGAACACGCGGACCAAACCTGGGGGAGGAAAATACCTCTTCCGCGTCGTCAACCGTAACGACCCTGTGCCCACCGTCCCCCCGCGTACCGCGAACCAGGTCGTCGACTTCCCTTTCATCCATGTCGGCGGTGCTTGGGAGCTCACCGGCACAGGCCCTGGCAAGATGCACGACGAACCGCCCCCGATGACTCCTCAGCCTGTCGCTAAGGTTATCTGGAATATCAAGGACCACAGTGAGCCTCTTCTTCGCTCTGGTTGGTTCCGCGTACTGATCAAGGTGCAGTGACATCCGACTACTACGCCAACTGGCAGAAGACGCAGCATTCATGAGCGGGCTTTTCAGGTCGGATGACTGTTGGTTGGTCCTGGGACGATGACGAGGGTGGGCTGCCTGGGCAGCACGAGGCTGTTAATTTCTTGAACGATCTTGTGTCATGTTTTCATTCCGAATTCCACCGTGTGGTCGAGTATACAATGATGTCCTGCCACGCAATATGATATTGCCCTTGAATGGATGTCCGCACTGCGTGCAAAGCGTTCGGTCATTGCCGGAACGTCTTTCGTCTTTACCATCATCAACCGCTGTTTGTGGTGAAGGGGTCGGCCTCTCCGTCGCCGCTTGTGCGAGAGACCTCCACAAAGGGGTCGACCTTACAGACCGCGATGGACGAGCCCCCCTCATCTCCACAGGCGGGTATACCGAGCTCATGATGGGCCTCTTAGATCAAGCCATTCAGTGCTTTCAGTGCTGGAGATTATCGTGGCGAGGACGGTCAGTTAGCGTTTGTATATCTCCCAAGTTCGAACTGACATCCACCACTCAGATCTTCGGTCAGTCAAGCTCACAAACCGCACAGGTTTGTCAGGATGAGAACAAGAGAAAGCAATAAATATGTAGTTCAAAAAACCGGACGAGGGACGCAGTGTATAGAAAGAATACGAAAATGAGAACGTGCACGTTCATGTCATGTGTCGTCGTAGAAGGAAATGGTAAACTTGGTGTAGATCCCGCATCTGGTGACTATCGATATATCCAGGAAACAAACGCAACGCAGAGCACGAGAAGCGAAAGACCTGTCCCGAGTCCTGAGTACAAATAGGGAGAAACGTTACGAATCCTCCTCCGGAACGTCCTCCACACGTGCCGCCCTGCTCTCCGGCCTCGAGCTCCCTGAGTCTGGACTGATCTCACGAATGCTTGTGTGTGAGCTTCCATTGGCGTTCGATACCGCTGTGGTAGTTGCGGAATCTTTGGTTCTCTTGGATGGCTTCTCGGATTTCTCGGTGCGTTTCTTCTTGCTTTTCTTCTTGGGCTCATCCCATTCCCACAGAGGAATAAACGACTCGACCTGGGAGCAAAAAAATTGAGCAACGAAAAGAGACCAGCGCGTAAGGCGGCACTCACGAATCCAACGTCCGCAAACAATTTGGGGAATATCCAGATGCCGGGGCTGGCCACGATGATGGTGATGATGTAGAAGATCAACCGTACGATGGCAATGGCGAAGAAGAGGCCAATCAACCCCAGTACGCCGATGCTCAGATACCACACCCCGAGCCGCATTATCGGCGGCCACAGCGGGAACATGACTCCAGCGAGCATGATGGCGACCATAGCGACGCCTCCAACGTACGTCGTCCATTGCGAGCCCTCGTAGAACCACGCGTAGTAGTCCGTCGGCTGGAACATCTGCATGGGATTGATTTGCAGCGGACGCGGAGATGACGAAGAGGCTGACTGGCCCCGCTCAACGCGCAGGTAGAAGGCGAACGTGTTGACAGTGGAGAGCAGCTGCGTCGCTTCCTCTTCCGTGGTGACTTTTGGGACTTTCTTGAGCTTGGCGTAGGCGGGGGTGAGGAGGGCTTTGACGGCCGAGCGGCCTTCCGGACGGGTTGCGAGTGAGCGGGATGGGTTGAGATGCCAATAGCGGTCGACTCACCCTTGAAATAGTCTATGCGTTTCCCGTTCAGCACCCCCACTCTGACTTTGATCCCTGCTTTCCCGCTTCGCAGGAAATTGACGACATTTCGTAGTTCTGACGGAGCGGTGGCCTGTTGCTCCATGGCCGTGTGTGCTCTAGTAAAAGTTGAGTGGTGAGTTCTAAACCAATGTAACAAGACATACCGAGGTTTCTGAAAAGCGGATGAGAGGATGAACACGTCGAAAGCAGGAATACGGACAATGAGCTGGCGGTCCTTGGTTTAGCGGTGACATGGCTGACCGTCAAAGCCACCGCTGGAACCGTAAGACCCCGTGGGAATATACGCCCGTTTGGGACAGCCGGAGGGCAAAGCGCCCAATATTCTTCCAGCGCAGACCATTCTCCCCATTCATTCGTCTACTTGCCTTGAAGATTCGGTGCTTTCGGTGAGGATCAGTCATTCAGATACTGTTCATGATCTGTTTCATGCTGATACTGTATGGATTAGCAACGAACATGGCAGCACAGGCCGTACACCATTTCCGCCTACGCGAGCTGCAGCCTCTGCTCAAAGCATCTGCGCCCCGAACCGCACCAAAAGTCAAGCTTCCGAACCCATTCATTGCGCGCAAAAATCCAGAATCAGGTAGATGGGCACCACCAAAGTATTCGTTGCGCCAGCAAGCAGACTTGGTCAAGAGGGCGCGTCAGAGCAACTTGCTACACCTCCTCCCGGCTGGTCCCAAGCTGGCTCCGTCGGTTCTGCAGCAAGCGCGGGAAGCAGCTATTGCGAGCTCAAGTGCAAGCGCGGAAGCTGAGGCTGCACATGAGGAGACGGAGGTAGGGTTGGCTGCACAGGAGATCGAGTGGGAAGGGGAGGTCAAGGAGAGAGTCGTTGCGGGCGCACATGTCGGCAACCGACTGTACGCGGGCAAGAAGCGTATGTTCAAGGGACACAAGTGGGAGCGGACACTGGAGAAGAGGACGGCGAAGCGGAAGATGCTGCTGGAGAGTATGCCAGCGCGGATACAGAGGTTCAGAACGGTACGTCACACGAGTTGTTGTTTGCGTGATATGGCCTTCAAATTCTTCGCAGGTATACAAGAGGAGGCGGCCAAACCCTCTCAGTGTCCCCCTTGCTTCAAAGTCGGGCAAGCTGCCGTTCTAATGTCGCTAGAATATGCTACGCTATCGCAACCATATCTAATTCATACCTCGTCCTCACCGCAGAGCTGTCGGTGTCTTGTAAGTCACCAGGATGACATTTCCCGCTAAAAACCCACGATTGTACGGTCGGTTCAAATTTTCCTCACGAAACGCTGATCTTCGTCTTTCCCTCGCTACTGGAACTTGATTGACGGTTCAGCCGTCGTATGGCCTGTTCTGCCTCCAGGATCCCGTCACGCATTCTGATAGCTGTCGCCTGTTTGTGACTAGCAGTATACCAATCACGAGCATCTGAAGATGACCCAATCATCTGTAACAAATCAACTAACGAATGACTATGCGATGTACGGCGAGGACATACCTCTCTCAACGACCCCATGTTAAACAATGCAGCTACCAGCACCTGGTCACATTGGTTCAATACATCAGCGTCGCTCTCCGATGCCTTTGCTGTGTTGACAACAGCGATGGCTTTCTTGGCCCATGACTCAGCCTGCGACAACCGCTCCGGGGACGGTGAAGACGCAGCCTGAGCAAGGCTGCTCGCCAAGCTGTTCATGATATGTGCGCCTGAAAAGCTCGGGTTAGGAAGAGCGGATTGTTCACACTGGAAACGTAGAGCGTACCTTGACATTTCGTCTCGGATGAGCTTTGATGCGAGTTCGGAGGAAGTAGTATAGAAAGTGCGGAAAGATAGAGTGGGACAGCGTACCTGACAATGGAGCACTCCAATTAGCTTCATTGTGCCAATAAAACATGCGAACTTGACTCACTCTTGTTTCCCAGTGCGGTTATAGAACGCCCCCAGTCGTTCCAGCGGTGCAACGACATCATTCCTGGCCACCCACTTGGGCAATTCCAACTCTGCCAAGTCTAACGAGCTCTGGTCTTCTGCGTTTCTTGAGATACCTCCAGATTGGGTATCTCTCAAGACTCTCAAAGTTCTTCCACGGCGAACACAAGCCACTTCTCTTCCTCTGCCTCCGGCTGCGAGTACTCCTCTGCCATCTCCGCGAGTTTGAATGCCAGAGCAGCAGCACGAACGCGATCCGGACCAGACACTCGAATCGCGACATGCTGGCCTTTCTGCTGCCGCACGGCATCTTGTATACGCTCGAGCGCCGCGACGTACACCTCATACGCCTTCTCGGGCTTATTATTCGTCTCGAGCACCTCCCCCAAAACGATGGCGATCCCAGAGAGCTTGGCATGTGGGTCGGGCGTGAGTTCCACAAGAGGCAGCGTGAGCGCAGTTTCCAGGGCACTAAGAAGGACGAATCAGGATCGTGCTGGGTGGGAAACGCTCGGATTGAGAGAGGTGCACCACTACAGGGCAAGCGCGGTGGACGTACCGCGCGAGGTAGCGTTCGCTGGTGTTAAGGTTGCCTTGGTGTTTGGCTTTCACACCCGCACGCAGGTCGTCTCTGACGATTTTGGGCCACATGGTGAACGCCGTGTAGAACTCATACCTGTGACACCGCCGATGAGTACGACCTATCACCAAGCGAGAGGAAGTGACTCACACTCCATATGCCGTCGTCCCTATTCCCACTGCCATCAGCACTCCGAATAGGGTGGATATCCGAACGTTCAGCTGCGTCCACGACGGCTGGTCATCGTTACCACTTGGCCCGGCCGAGGTTGTAGATATATGTCGCTGTCGCAGCACACGAGTGCTCACACTTTGATTGAGTGACAATGGCCCCGATAGAATAGTGAGTCGTCGAGGAGTCTTGAGCATCTTCCATGACATCTCAGCAGTACAACGCGTACGAATGAAGGAGGGGAAAACGGATGAAGTCCAGAGCAAGGGATGCTTGAGGGATGCCTCGTTCTGAATCCCTCACCCAAGAATTCAGCACGACACGGTCACGTGCATATCACGTGGTTTTCGACTCTGAGTCGCGAAGTGACTTGCAGGACCTTCTGGCTAGAGTGAGTGTCAAGTGAAAGGATAGCTTCCGTGTCTGATGATCCGATGATTCCCCCAGCATTATATACTCGAAGATTGTGCAATCCCCTGGTTGTTCTATTTCCGTACAGGCGACACAACCATGTACTACATAGCATCCGAGCTCTGCGGGAGTATCCTCGTCAGCAGCTTGTCGACCGTGACCACGGTCTGTACAGACATTGTCAATCAGCGCTTGATATTCACCAATGCGTGGAGAGTATCGCTCGTATGTCTTAAAATACACCAGGAAGCAGCTTCCAAGGCACTCGCTGAGCATACTCATCCCATGCCTCTCCAAATACTCTATGCAACTCTATATCTTCGACTTCTAAACGCCGAAGCGTGCTTCTGAGAGCGTACCAGACCTTTACGGACCAGAAACTCACGAGGACGAGTATGAGGGCTTGGCTTAGGGTTGTCGGGATGCATGACCCTGCAGACGGATGTGTGTGAGCAGGTGCCCAGACTGAAGATGTGCACCGCGATAAGAGAGGGACGATCCAGAACTCTCGGAGAAGCGTCCCGGGAGCGAATGCGACGGTGGTTGCGCCCAAAAGGGTGAGGAAGATCCCTGTGTAGCTCGGGTGCCGCACGAAGGAATAAGGACCAGTCGTTATAAGGGCATGTGACGGGCGAATGGTCAGCTCGAAGGTGAAGAATACACCGAGCGTTTTGAAGCACCACAGGCGGATAGACGCGCCGAGGAAGACGCAGAGCGCGCCAAGGAAGAAGAGTGCGGACACGGAGAGGAGTGGATGGTGGGTCGTGATTGGAGGGATGAGAGGATCGTGGGATGACGATGTGTTCGTCGAAGCCAAGAAGGAGGATGACGAGGGAGTGCTTGTCTTCTCAACGGATAGTGCGGGTAGGGGCGATTCATCCAGCTGAGTGTACAGCGTATATGTGGCATACGCGTCGAGCACGACAGTCAACCAGACCATTGCCTGTCAAGATAGACGTTGAACACGTACAACCGTGCAGCGAAAAGAGGCGGGCTCGTACCTTGCTACAGAACGTGACCCATCGGACAGAACGCTCGAATAGTGTCTTTGTAGCTGTCCTTAGACATTGTTTGGTCGGAACTGGGGCATTGGGAGGAGATAGAGAAAGATGTGATGAGACACCAGTCAGCATCAGCAGACCAATTTTTCTGCAAGCGGAGAAAAAGAGAGGATCGTTTGCAGACATACTGGGTAGCGTCAAGGGCTGAATGACTTGCAGGAAAAGTGTCGAATGCGGATTTGAGAGGTCGCAGTATATATCTTGTACGGCCGGAGAATTCTGGGGCATGGGATGTTCCGGCGAATTATAAAGAATGAGACACACCTGTCTCGGTGACTTTCGCTCCAACCAATAGAGCTAACCTGCAGCGCGTCCATGTACCTGTGAATGTTTTTCGAGGTAAGCAAGCTGGAGACCGAGAGTAAGCGATGACCTGGGAAGCCGAGAAACAAAGTCTGATACAAAAGACACACCGTGTAACATGCTGAAGCTGCAAGGTTTCGGCATCGGGGGTCACCCCAGCGGGAAGTCGCAGGAACTTTTGCCTGCGCGCAGATCCAGTCAAACCTACTTATTCCGAGTCAGTGGAACCTGGATTGAACTCAACGTAAAACCGCTGTGGATTGGGTTCTAATTAAAACATGAGGTCTGAGGCCTGACTCGGAGGTCTCGTGGTATCTTTGCAAACATCTGAGTAGAACCTCTGTACAGTCAGTCCTCACTGACAAATGTGACCGCTACCGGTGCTTTGATCGCGTGGGATGCTCGAACTTGGTCCTGCAAGATATCTGAGATCACCATTGCAGATTCTTTTTCATGGGAGATTCAAACTGTGCAACAGTGTAAGGATGGTGTCATCAACACAGAGTCTTGCAGAGGAGTTAAACGTCGGGATGGTTGGGCGAACTAGTCAGGACTGCATGCGAAATTTACCCGACGGAATTTGCCGGTCGATTGAATTTGATCGCTCCCACACATCCTCATCCCGCCAACACGCTTGGTTGTTGCCTGCTTCAATCTACTTGGATCTCCTGGATCTACCATTCGACTGAGGTCAAGATGTCGAGCTTTGACAAACATCTCTGTACCTGTTCAATGTGGTGCTCGACTGAGTCAATGGACTTTTTCCGGGACAATGTCGCAGAACCTGAGGCTGAAGAGCCTTGAGCACGACTCCTTGGGCTGCTCGTCAAAAACTTCCAGATCTCTCATAGAGACCGGTAAACATGATTGGTAGGCTCCTCCTCTCTGTATGATTTCCCAACCGGGGTCCGGTGGACTCATGATTCAATTTGATCAGCCTTTTGGGAACCCTCGACAGACGCAGAACTCCGCGACAATAAAGACCTGTATTGCCTGTTAGATATCTCGGTGCACCTACCGCCTCTATCGAACGTTAAACCCTGGATGAACCATGTTTTATCATACTGCATGGCCGTTCTGTCTCTCCGTTCTTCGGACCCGTGCGGAGGAANTCGNNGTNTCNACGGCTNCGGTNCTCGTNGTNTCCNNNGNCTNNGACNNGNGTCTNCGGNGNCTNNNANCGNT
>SGPM01000074.1:16007-93055 GCA_004802725.1 Antrodiella citrinella
CCGCCANCCNCGTCCCCTCGGATCCCNGGGTTCTTGATTGAAACGCCCTGTTTNGCAGCAAGTCCTTGCGCTGAAGAATGGAGTATAATTTCTGAATAGNGGTCAAGTTGGATAGGGAGGTCCGCGTTGAGAGCAGTTCAATAAGCTGAATACGAACATACAATATGAGCACCAACGAACGCGCCTCGATTCATGGCATGGCACGCACCTTAGTACCGCACCTCTTCGTAGGCTTCCAATCCTCCATATGTACGGCACGATACTGATATCTAGGTGAAGATTGTCCAAAACTGAAATCTTTCATCTACAATATTGTCGCAGAATGAGCACCAAGAACACATGTTGAGGACANAATCAGGCTCACCTGTGATNCAGTCCTCAATTCGTGCACAGAGCCTGGTTGGGGCTCCAAAAGACGTTGGTTCTTGTTGGTTCTTGGACAGACGATGTCAGGGAGCCCCGCCATTCCGAGGGCTTTCCCAAAAGGGAAGGGGGACCGTTTCCGCAGGCGAGAGATCTTTGGCGCTTACAGCGCTACTCCCCCTCGGCACGTTCAGCGGCAGCTGTAAGCGCCGATTTTTCTCCTCGAAGCTCGTTCACGCAAACAAACGGAGGTAAGTGTTCAAAAAGCTATGAATATTACTGACATATACAGGAATCGAACGACGTAAAATACAAGGTGTCGAGTGATAGGCTCGACGTCGGAGTCGACGAGCGAATATCCCTGGGCGGAGTTTCGGCACCAGCTGGTGCCGGTTTTCTCCCGCCTGCGGCGGGCTCCATGCCGCTCTGGAGGCTGTCACCACTTCACTCTACCAGCTCCGGAGTAAGTAGAGTGACCGTCCGGGCACCTCCAAAGTGACCCCTCACAGGGTGCAGGACCCGGTTTCGTGCCGCATGAAATGATGAAGATATCGTGAAGAAAGTTTGAAAAATATTATAATTTTACCATCCAGAAGATCGTGAACATATTGTGTTATCTTTAAACTTTTATCACAATCTTATCAGATTTTACGATAATATCACGATCTTACTTAGAATTTGCTGCAAGGGAAGAGCATGAAAATAATCAAACATTTATCACAATTTGTTCATCATTTTCTCAACAGCCAAAGCCGAGTGCGCACTCTCCACTCCACGGCAACACTAGTGCCACACTCTGCTACACCTCGCATTTGGTTATCTTGTGATCTTTTTTATTATGGCCCTGGCCTGAACGGTTCAGAAAAGACCGATGATTCCAGCGCATTCGGACTGGACCGAGGCGAGCAGGGTTACGACACTCCCTTTGGTACACGGGCGATGGATACGCCAGGTGTGTATCACGATTCGCGAACTGACTTGCGTCACATTCAAGGAGACAAATCGCCTTTTATCAGACCAGACTTCCAGATATCGTACGAGCAATCTCTGGGTTACTCGCGAGCTGTTTCGGAGGGGAAATCATGTCTTTGTATCTGGAACGACCGCGGTGGACCCCAAGACAAGTCTCATATCTCCCGGCTTGAGCGCATACCAACAAGCTGTCTTGATTTTCGCCGAAATATGCAGGGCGGTCGAAGCACTTGGCGGACATAGGGAAGATGTCATGCGGGTGCGGATGTATGTCACTGATGAAGACGACTTTCAGGGTGTCGCGCAGGCGTACAGAGAAACCTTTGGCGAGGTCAAGCCAGCATTGACGGGACTGGTAGGCATCAAGTTTGTGTCGTCAGAGATGAAGGTGGAGATTGAAGCGGATGCCATTGTCATGTAAAGGTAGGTGTCCTTGAGTGGGAATCAGAGGACTCGCTGATGAGTTCGTATCCTACAGCAGTGCTCCTTGTTCTCAGCTACATGACTGTATCTTTCGTTGAAGTCAACGACATCACGCCATCGGAATGTTCATTCGCACAGTTCTGCAGTCCTTCGCATTCTACTTCACGGTCGCGTCGACGACCCTCCAGCCCTTGTTTTGCAAGAGCCATATGGTATTCACTTATGACCTATGCGCCCAATCTTTAATTCCGTGCGTACACCTACTTACCGTTAGCTTGGGGCGGACTCTACTGAAGCCTCATTAGTCTGGACCATCCAATCGTCTGCCATTGTTCCGTGCTTGTTCGCGTCATGGCCTGCCGCAGTGACCACCATTTCCCTCCATTCTGTGCTGCTCTTCCGATTCGTCCCCGCGAATGCAGTAGGTTCATACAAGTACGCGACATTAAACGGAGTTATTTGGCCCTGGCCGCGCTGCTGTCTGCTGCTAACGTTGTGGCTCAAACTTCAAGGTCTCAGATCTCAAGATCCCAGTCCACATGCAACTCCTGAGTCTCGAGCTCAAAGTGGCCTGTTCGCATCAAGGCGACCGGCGTTTATTTCATTACAATTCCAACATGCAGGTGTGTAGCTCATGCATACCATCACGATCGCTTTTATCCTGCAGTCAACGACGGAATCAACGCGTTGCTATTCACGGCAGTGTCGGTGCGCCGCGTATTGAGCTACGCGGCCCGGCGCGCACTCTAGTTCCCGTCCTACATGGATTTGTGGAATGGTTCAGCGGAAATGAATCCCCCATAACCACTGATAACCACACGTACCTCGACTAAAACCATTTTGCAAATAGGTCGCCACATGAGATTCGTAAATCACGCCTTGTTGACGGTTTCCGTTCGCTCCACTGCAGCACTACACCAGCCCAGGCCCTTTCCGGACTGTTCTCATACAATCAGCAGTCGCCAACTTGCTCGTTCAGATAGCCCCAACAACGCGCTCATACAGCAGCTAGCAGCTCGCTGTCAGATCGAAGTATCGTAAATGATGAGGTGATCACGATACATCGATGACCGATGGTCCCCGCGCGAGGAATACAACGTCTACCAATCACAACCACAAACTCTGAACTTTGTTTGAGCCGCTGAAAGGCAATAATGATTTCAGTCATAGTTGATCGCATGCTTACTGCGCAGTGAGACTTTGCATGGACACGTGGGCGGGGCCAGTTGTCTTTCTCGCGTGACAAGTGGGAAGGTAGGGTCTGAGTATCAATTTTCGTGGTGTATGTAATACTGAACTCTACCAAACTTTGCGTTTACGGACAAGGTACTAGCAGCTATCAAAGCTTCCGCAAGCTTCAACGTTCAGGTGCGTATGTTTCGTCCATTCACTTTGTCCGGATGTCGCTGAATGCAGGGCTTAGTAGCATACCCTGCTCCATGTCTAACTTCCATACAGCGCGCGTGGCATTCCAACGCTCACGTCTTCTCAGATTCTAGGTTGAAACACGCCCGGAAGGTTCGTCCTCACGGACAAGAGTGGCTTAATCAAGCTGTCTTCTACTACCGGACGCGAGAGGTCGGACACGGCTCCTTTACACTCTCGGTGAACGACGAAGTACAAGGATTCGTTCCCGTCGTTGCTATCGTATTCAAGTTCACCCTATCAGTGCATCTGATTTGACTGTTGGTTCGCGGAGGGCCACACCCACATGCGAAGATCCCACCTTCGACCTCGTCGTGCTTCAGCGCTTCAGCTGTTACTCTTGCGAGGCTGACGGACAGTACGGTGGCTCCTTGGCTGACGTGGCGTTCCACGAATATACGTTGACAGTAAGCACGGTATTTCTATGTTGTGTGCCCCGTCTAATACTAAGGTAAGGTACAGCTTATATGTGCTTCCGTCTTGGTATGTTCGCGGAAGCAGATCGACGTCCAGATCGGGCAAGCTGGAAGAAACATACGAAGATCAAACGGTCAAGCTTCAAGATTAATAGATTACAACGGCTGCCTCATTAGTCGGAGTCGTCACTGCAACTTCCTAGCAACGCACGGGCTAACAATATGCAGCGTTGGCAGCTGGAGCCTGGAGGGTTGCTGTGCATTGAATGGACCCTCCGCGTTCGCGTAAGTCCGCTGGCTTCTGTTTAATCAGTCGTCAACTTCGCCCGAGAAATTAGGGTGCGTACACCGCTTCTATTGCCTCTGGGCCGTTTGCTTGGGCCCCTCCAATGAAGCACACACTTCACTACTTGGGGATGTACGATATTGACCCACTAGATGGGGGTGGTCCTCATGTACGTCGTGGCGGGCCCGCTGACGTATTTCACGGTCACGGGCCTCGGGTTCTTGTTCATAGCATTTGTCGAGAAAGGCAGGGCTGCTGTAGCTTGTAGTCTCGATGATGGCGCGCTTGAAAACATGCCTTATCTTTTCGCAGAAACTAAGAAAGCGCCATGCCGTATGTGAGTTTGCCGTGGTTCGTGATTAGCCGGGGTCACTGGCGCCCACATTTACAATGCAAGTCATGAACAGATACGATTTGGAGGCAACTAACGTTGTAAAGGCTTGGACCACAACTCTATCCGAGACACTGCATTTCAGAGCGTTGGTCGTAGCTGTCTTGTCAGTATTTTAGCCCATCATAGTGCCATCGTGGACCCATCGACTTTTACAAGGCATGTAATAAGCAGATGATTATCCGGCCTCGAATAAGAGCCGGATCAATTGAGTTAAAGTTCACCGCACAAAGCGCTGTAATATTTCCGAAATGATTTTCCTCATGCCCTGTACAGTGACAAATCCAGAGTATTCGTTGGGGGGAAGACATTCAATGCGAATTGAACGACATTCTGCGTGACCTGAGGACGCTCATCATTCAGTTCTGAGTTCGAAAAACATTCCGAATGGTTTCCAATTGTGGCAAGATCAAGTATTGCCGAGCAAAAACGCTGGAAATAAGCGAAAGCGGGGGTGTATTTACGGACAGATGACCGAGAGATCTGTGAACGTTCCTCACGTCTGGACTGAATTTACTGATTCTGAATGCCGTCTCCCATCACTTGGTCTGGTCGATGCAGGGTCTGGGAGGGAGGCCCTTGTTAGCGAGAGGGATGGTCGGGCCTTCGTCCCAATTCACACCCATGCCTTCACCGCCGTATAAATTGTATGTAATCTCTCTGTATGTACAGTTTTGCGACACCCTTCCATCCTCCCCCTATCACGCACCGTCGTTGGCACACCTTCCTTTGTCCCTTGTCACATCTAAAAACATGCCTGCTGATCGCACGCGAGGCTCCAAGCGCAACGCAGCAGAAGGTGAGCATCGATTTTCCTCCAATCCCAAGACGCGATTGACAGGTGATCCATATTCAGTTGGCGTGGATTTGAGTTGGAACATACAGATCGGCACACCGAAGCAGCAGAGCATCGCATTCGCTCCCAACGTCACGCCGGGCACCTTCAACGATCCTCCTTCGCCGACTGATCTGCCATCAGAGTCGATGCTCTTCCCTCTCGGCGGCAACGAAGCATCGGGAAAGCGAAACGGTCACAGCAAGAAGAAGCCAGAGAATCACATACCTCGTCCTCCCAACGCCTTCATCCTCTTCCGATCTTCCTTCATCAAGGGCCAGGTCGTCTCTTCTGAGGTTGAGACTAACCACAGCACCTTGTCGAAGATCGTTGGACTTACCTGGGCGAAGTTGCCTCATGAAGAGCGCGAGAAATGGCACGCCATGGCGAAGATAGCGCATGAGGAGCACAAACGCAAGTACCCCGAGTACGCCTTCCGACCCTTGCACTCTAAGGGTAAGGCAGAGAATAAACGGAAGGTGCGAGAAGTGGGTCCGAAGGATATGAAGCGCTGCGCTCGAATAGCGGAGCTTCTGGTCGAAGGGAAGAAGGGCGGCGAACTTAGCGAGGCCATAGCAGAGTTCGATAAGCACCACGTACCGCAGATCGTCACGCGCTTTGAAGTTCCCATCACTGCTCGCGCCTACCGACGGTCCTCGTCAGCTCCAGTGCCAGACACGGAGCATACCAAGCCCGCGTTCCTCCCCTCCTCTCCTTCCACTCGGATGTCCAAGCCGCGGGCGTCCAGCACTGAGCCTGCCGCTCCACTTGTCGAAGTGTACTCTGACTGTCAGAGTCCCTTGTCGTCGCAAGCAGACAGTGACTCGCAGAGCGAATACTACTACGAGTCACCATCTCCGTCATCCTTGCCATCCCCCGGATACACGTTCCCTGAAACCACTCCTTCCTTTGTGAGTCTTCCTTGTGGCCAGTGTTGTGCTCATCATTGACGTCTCTGTACAGAACACATTCTCTTTCAATTCCACCGTGGCGGCACCACTCGAATCATGCGATCCCTTCACCCCAAGCAATCACTCACAGGAAAGTCTCTTCAGCGCTTTCTCTGAGAATGCGCCTGATCGGCATCATGAGCTCTTCGCGTCTTCGCCCTTGTTGGACCCACAGTACGGGGACTTCGGCGCTGCTTCATCCCCATACTCAAGTATGCCCGGAACGCCGCAGGACTATTCCAGTACCTCCGCACGTCTACTGGGGGACAACGAGGGAGTCAATATGACCGCGGGAGATGGTTTCTCGTCCGGTTTTGACTTTTTCGGTTACTCCTGCGGCTTCCAGCCCATGGCAGACCACTTCATCCAGCAGGACTTCACCGCCACATCCAAGCCCGACTTCTCATCGTACTACGAGAGGTCGGACATGGGATCGTACCATGGCGGCGAGATCCAATCGACGTATCTTCCCCCGATATCCACTTACGGTTTGTAAAGGACCATTATTCGCTCACCGTTTCATTCCCTTCGCGCATATTGCGCCATTACCCGTCCCAGGAGGTACGGACATCTTGCCTTATTCACTGTATGTATCAATCAGTACGAAAGCGTCACCTCCCACTGTTATCTGTATCAATATCTCCCGTGCATGGTCCCCTGCCAGGGTTCCCGCGCAATCAGCATCTCAATTCCGACCAGTTCACATTATTACTCACCAGAGCTTATTTCTGCGCAGTGTCTTGTTTATTTGTAAATAGTTCTTGCGCTCGTGACCTTCAGCCTGTCTTCTTGGTTACAATAGAACTTCTGATACAAAGCAAACGCCTGTGCTTCTATATTGCAAAGTTGAAACCCCGGTGGGTAGCCATGTGTTTTGGACACGAGCGAGCGGGAGAAAAGCATTGAAAACCCTGTTCGGAATTCCGCTCAGGAACGACTCTTCATCCACGTTTGGCAGTTCTTGAGAAAAGTCGCTCAAAAAAATCAGCATCTTTTGGGGACACACGTAAGAAGTCACACCGGGCGCAGACCTTGTGTTCGTAAACAAGAGCATCGATGGATAGTAGACCGGAGTGCAGGTGAAGCGGAGGGGCTCCTGATAAGGACGAAGGAATCAGCGTAGGACTGTTCCTATTTCCGGAGATAAACATTGGCCGGACTCACAAAAACAGAGATGAGGTCGGCGATGACATCACGACGACATTGAACTTGAAGCTTGAAGGCTTTAAAGCTGTATCCTCGAATGATATGTCAAGTCGTAGCATGACACTCGGGGACGGGAGCTTCACCATCCAGGTTGACAGCATCCAGCGGATCCCTGATGCTGGGTTGCGACCACGCGAAGGGTCTTTGAGCGGTTGAAAGCATTTCGTCAGGCAGAACGTCCAAAGGAGCCAACGAAACCCTGGTGACTGCGATTTGCGGCGCTGGAGTAGGCCATCCATTGCGCCCTAACATGCAGGTCTCATGTCAGAAGCGACTAGCTGCTGGGATAATTTAGGGCATACCTTGCACCATGCACAACAACCACCGACATCTCTCACCGTGTTACGACCAATGACGCCTGAGGAATAGCTTAGCGTCTCAAGTGATCCATACTCTGTCGCAATCCTCTCTTAGTGGAACTCGGAATAACGATAGAGGCTGCGTAAGAAATAACAGTCAAAACCCATTAGATTGACAAAATATGACGTACTGGTGCAGTGACCAGTGGTCCAGGGAATGGAGAGACGTCCAGAAGAAGACGCAACAAGCCGTCAACTCCGTAGCATTGCGTGGATAACTCTATACGCCGCCGATGGACCGTATGGGTGCTTATTTATCCACTATGAGGACGGAACGGAAGTCAAACGATGGTCCAAACGGTGCACAACAGAATGCTGAGACCTACGTGGGCGTCTTGCGGGATTCCATCTGTAGACTCATCATCATGGACCTTGCTACATAATCGCACCAAATCTGATGAATACAACGGACGACCACAGAGATAACACGACGGGGGATATAACACGTTCCATGGCGATCAAGAGAATATTGGGTTCGATGGAAGTGACGCCACAGTTCCACATCTGGACTGCGGGTAAATGTCGCCGTAAGACAGGAAGTGTGGCGAGTGTGGCGTAAGGATCTAAGGAGAATCGGAGAAGACGAGAGTACTGGAAAGAGATGGGCGAGGAGATGGGGAGCAAAAGGAGGGCAAAGGGACAAGGATATTTGGCAGGGCAGCCTCTCTGGGGATTGTATACCAGTCGAGACTGCCTGCAGGCAGCGGCAAAAACGCTGACAATTGTTTGGCGCGCCTCGGTAACGTCAGATGGCGACGCCGGTGCTGCAACGAGGCAGGGCCTGACAGGGCTTGTAGGTCCACGGCGGTGCCGAATACGGTCGTTGTTTACTTGACGTTGCCACTCTGCGGTCTAGATTGATGACGGCCCATCGATTATCGTATTCTGTACGAGCAAAATCCGAGTACCAACATCCAATTGAAGGGTGTATCTTCAGATTTTCGACGTATACGTCGAAGACGAATGAAAACATACCGAGCACCGGGTGAGGGTAATTCATCCCCAGCAGGTCCACGGTCCAATCTGTCGATACCCGGAATGATTAAGGCTACGCCCGTGATATAGGCGATGAGCGAGCGACGACGGAGCCGCTCCTTCCATCTGGAGTACAACAAACTTTGCGGCAGGTGATGGAGATGAATTGTATATGATATAGCCCACGGTAATGGACCGAATGTCGTCTTATCCCCCATCGATGTGCATATCAGCGAACAGGAACTCGTGGAGACTCGCGATATGTGAACTCGGTGGCCAACTCGGTGGCAGGCAGCCCCAGCGGTGTATAAGGAAGATGAACTACTATAGTATAGAATCATTGTATCCAGTTGTCAGTTTACCAGCGGAGTGTGAGCGGGATTCATGGCATTTGTACGTACATACGTCTTGCTGAAATTGACATCCAGAATGGTAAGAGGCCTGTAGACTGTAGTACTAGTAGGCCCGGTATAGTCACGAAGCTTGAGGACGACGTCGTTATTATCATAATTATTTCACGTTAATGATGGAACCTTACGCAGGTTTGACCCGCCCCACGATGCACAGCGTTCAGGCTCCTCCTTGATAGGGCTATGTAATCCGAAGTGAGTCCTCAGCCTGGATAGGTATATCGCTGACAGCAAGTATTGTGTGCGATAACAGGAGGAATGTGTCGTCTTCTTCTTGGCCTTTGTCCAAGTTATAAAGGAGGCAGCGACCGTGTACTGTGCGCTGAAACAGAGTCGAAGTCACTTCGAATGCCTGCGCTGTCCCAGTGCGAGTCAAAGGAACCGAGTCCGGATGCATCTTTGATCATAATATCTCATGGTCGCTGAAAGTGGGGATAATATGCTTCCAAGCCCTAGTATGCCTTCAAATGGAAAATAGTATCCAAAGGTGAATATCAGCTGTTACAAGGCACACATGCTGGATCTTGACTCTTGAACTCACCGGATTGAAGCATGATATCAAAGCCGGGTTGATCAATTGAATTTGAAGCATGAACAATTTGCACTTTGAACGGCATAGCAGTAGATCATCTACATGATAAAATTATCAGCAAGAGAAATAGGACGTGATAACTAACGCACATAGTCCAATGTGTATCGCCATGATGTAAGACGAACAAGAAAATTATGCTTATTCCTTACATGGGTCCGGGGCCGCCACTCGAGTCAAGAAGCCTTTAAAAAATTGTTGCGGCATCGCTGTGATCTTTCTTTCTCCCTTGCACACAGCAGGAAACAAGTACTGAATTTGGTACCTAGCGGCTGCATCTTGTGTTTCTGGATCCTGTAGAATGACTGGCAAGCGGTGTGCCACTGAAGTCGCGTTCCTAGTAGGTATCATTGAAGGTGAAGTCCAATAATTCGATACGCACTAAACGATGGCTTGAAATGTACGATTAGTGTCACACATACATTGTGTTTTTCGCAGAGAAAAAACAGTGAAGAAAGTAATGAACATCATAGCAGCATGGTAGCTTCAGGAGGGTTAGCCTACCGCCGTGGGAGATAGGCGACCGGGATAATCGGAAGTGAAGTGCTTGCAAGCGCTTGTCGACAAGCGTGCAATGCCCATCGAGAGAAAAACTTATACCTTCCTTTGACCTTCATTTTACAAACCAATTACTCTGTAAATTCTCAATGGCAAGAGACGATGGTCGCCAGGATGATGAGTTGCGGGACATGGATGTAACGTACCAGCGATTAGACCGTGTCGACGGTTCGTCTAGGTTCGGCTTCGGTGCGTATGCAATCTTGTTTCCAAATAAGAAGCGATATTTACGGTGTGACAGGTAAAACCAAATCCCTCGTCTCCGTCAGTGGTCCCATAGAGGCGAGACTGGCCTCTGAATCACCATCGCAGGCAACACTTGATATCCATGTCCGACCTCTTGTGGCCAACCCGGGCACCGACGCGAAAGCTCTAGCTGCTATCCTCAAAACCGTATTGACTCCGTCAATTTTACTCTCTCAGCACCCTCGGACACTTATCCAGATCGTCGGGCAGGCCTTTAGTGGCAACGAGTCTGGTAGTGGCATGGGTAGTGTCGGGCGAGGGTGGAACACCAGTCTCATTGCAACGCTCATCAACGCAACGACTACATCATTACTCTCTGCTGGTTCTATTCCCATGAAGGGTGTCGTATGTGCCGTTGCCGTTGGAAGGTTCCCTCGTGGCGAAACAAACACCATAAGACTCGCCTTAGACCCATCCGAATCTGAGCTTGCATCTTTGACGGGAAGTGGTTGCTTTGCTTTCCTATTCACAACGCTCTCCGATAATGCGACTTCTCCTCCAACGGATGGCCCAAGCTGCGCATTGATTTGGTCAAATTATGGCTCTTCCTCGGGTACTTCTTTTGACCAGGAAGAACTCGCAACCGCGAAGCAGCTCGCGGAAGTAGGAGCGACGGCTGTCTGGCACAGACTGAAGCAGAGCGTGGCGGACTTGGAGAGCAGCGTCACAACGAGCATACCTGTTCACATCAAGAAGGAGAAGGAAAAGGCGTTGAGGGAGAGCGTTCCTACTGAGATTGACGACGAAAAGATGGAGATCTAGCTTCGGTGACTGATCTCAAGTCGTATAGCTGGAATTGAAAGTCTGATCTTTGAACCTACCATAGGCAAAAAACTGTGTTTGTTTCGGATGTACACAGTCCGCTACTAGCATGAATGTCCATGTAGGTTGACTTCTTGCGCAGTCGGATCCAAAACTCATCCATTTTCAAGTGTGCTGGACACCTCAGAGTCATTGCGAGGTACTGCTTCCGTTGAGCGCTGAGCCTTTACCGACGGTTCGAGTCAAGCGAGCCAGGCACTCGCCTGCACTCGCAAGCTTCGAAGTGATGCCGTTCGTACTGCATCGGAGTTTCGTTGCATTGATGTTCAAGTTTGGAGATGTGCATGGACGGTAAACGGGTCAACCTCCTCTACAACTCATTGACCGCTTGACTGGTATGGGTTTGGATGATTCAATTCACTTCTCACATAACTTGTGGAGCCGGCAGGCATACTATTTTTTGTACACGTCAACAAGATATAGACCTGGGTACCCATCTGGAAGAACACAAACCCGCCCTAGCATTGGGTCAATGGCAATGCGGGTCTGTAATTCAGATCGGGACACCGGAACGCGGCGGTCATCTTCTCCAACGTCGCTGTCAGAGGACTCGTGCTGCAGCTTGATGACACGACGCAGGAGGACGTCCAATTCTTCCGGGGTATACCAGCCTACGCTTCCTGAGCTGTCAATCAGCACGCCTTGTCTTGCGAATGTTTCTTGCACTGACGCACCTGGAATGCTGGAAACACCAATCACCATATCTGCGTTTGGTTTAGAGACGATATCACGAATCTCAGCCCTGAAGTTGAATGTGACTGTTTGACCTAGTCGGATCTCCTGGTGTGTTTTTCCTTTCGAGATGACAAGCCGTGCTGAGGCGCAGAAGCGCGGCATGCAATAGTCAATGTTCACCGTAACGGCACCGGCGCTGGTGACGGACTTCCCCAGGTCATTTTTGACCAGCGAGAGTTGGAAGCCACCATTCGCTGTGGCTCGACAGGGTAGCCGTGCGCTCCAACATGGGAGGCTCTCCTTCGGCCGGTCAGTTGGATCGTAACTTCCTAGAGGTGACAGGTACAGCGTTGGTATGGGTAAGACGTGAATTGTAGAGGTGTGCGTCCGGATGTAGATGAGGTACGGCGGGGCAATGAGTATCGGAGCCTGAGTCCAACCAACAATGAGCTTGTATCAATTAACCAGACACGAAGTTTATGGGCTTACCGATCCATCTTTTGTGCTCGATCCATTTTGATCGTGGGCAGAGTGCACTTTGAATCGAAAGCATGTTGCCTCCCGCCAATTCCATAAGAATATGGAACCTAGGGATCCGGCAATGTCGCTAAGGAATGCGATGAAGTCTGCAGCCGGATGAGCGAGAGGACTGTCGACGCAAGAAGCCACACACCTCCGTGCATGTCCAAAGCCGTCTTACGTAGGATCCGCGCAAAGCTCAGGGCAGATATCTCTTCGCAGGAAGCGGATTCTTGGGACTGTAACGGAAGTCGTAGTTTAATAAGAGCCCAAGAAGTCCTCCTTCGAACATGTTAGTCAGTCAACTGGCGTTCCACACGATGTAAAAACGACTAACGTCCATGTCCCGACCAACACCAGGTAGGTGTTCTTCTCCCCTGCGATGGGACATCTTGAGATAGTCACATCCGCGGCAGACCCATGCAAGGACGGAATCCTGTACGCTGTCACTGGTAGTCTACTGGGCACGACGCTTTGAATGTCGTGTCCAAGATGCCAGAGCGAGATACACCCGTACTCCACCTGACTATCCGTGGGACGCACAAGAGATCCTATGAGCAAGAATCCGGGTGCTATCCATTGTCCCGTGCGCCAATACTCCTCTTGTCCTGAATGTGTGGGCCACACTTGCGAAATGTGGGGAGTAGGCAGCTGAGATGCGTCTCGAATTGGAGGCGTTTCCAACTTATGGGCTTGAAGACACTGTACTGCGATGTCTTTGCGGTGCATGCGCCATTTGAGACGGAAATAGCGGGTAACGAGTTCCTCCAGGTTTTCCGCGGAGGTCTCCAAATCTGTGAGAGGGAGATGAGGGATTCGTCCTTCGTCTGACCATCGTTCTAAACAGGATCGCCACGTGGTATGGCTTCGGGACAATGCGTCTAGTCGTTTGCAAGTCTGAGTGGTTGATTAGTACCGGATATCAGTTAAACTTTCGCGGAAGAATCCCACCTGTCGGAGTGTTACAACGTCTGGCACGGGGGAAAATCTGAACAGTTGAAGAATACAATCGTCAGGGAGACTTATAAAGTGAGCTCTCGGTGGCATTCTTGACAATCTGAGGAAAGAAACGATCGCAGTGTCACCAAGTCTGGTTCAAGGCCGAAGAAAACAGAAAACATACCGAATTGAGATAACAGATGGCTCATCGATAAGCCGGAGCTTGACCTCGTGTATCGCTGAGTTGGCGGGCAAAAGATGGGGCTCACGATTTAAGTGTATAGGTTGTAGGTGGTCAAGTAGAGTCAAGTATGAGTCCAGTAACTGCCAGTGTGGACTCGTGAATATATGTGCGTTCGAGTGGGTCACGTAACCGTTACATCTTTACCGCTCAGCTTGAGACGGTGTTGCGCGACTCGGTCAGATATCTCCCGATTCGACACCACGGATGCCCTCAGAAGGTAGTATTGAAAACCGTACCCTTGACATGAGGTAGTCGATTCAATATTGCCGTCCTCGCGCCTGTGTGAGCTTGAGACGAGCATCTCATGCAGGGTCGACTGTGGCCCTCACTACGAGGAGTCCGGACGTGAATGCGGCCATCAGTAATATGCGGGAACAAGGTCGCTTTCGCATTGCCAAAGTTCCAACGGTGGTGAATGCCGTTTAAGGAGTGTCACCACTTTTGAAGGTGAGCTGCCGACTGAGGATGAAGGGCTCATAACAGTGTACTCCAAATAATTGGAAATGCGTGTTTCTTGCGTTCACCAGAAGTTTACCTGTCGAGGAACGGAAGTTGCATCATCAACCACTCGATCCGTCTGCAATATATGGCTTGGCGTGAACATCCCATCTTCATAAGACGATTGGCGTACGTACGTACGCGGACAGTGACGGTGAAGCTGCGTTATCATCTATATTGATGCGGTAAAAACGTTGGAGTAGGGACTCCGTGCACTGCATCCTCCAGCGATGGTTAATGATATATGATATCACTGCTGTGGTAAAGCGGTTTGAGAAAGGCTGCTTCTCGTTAGTGCCTTGAAATTAATGCAGAGCTAAGTAATTTCACCACTCAATTTTGGTAAGTATCCACATGTACTTACCGAGTAAGTGTTCAGGCCGGATGCTGTCACGAACAACTTGTGGCGATTTTAACAGATGAGGCGGAAGATGCGAGTCCGCTTAGATCATCTCCTGCGTATCGTCAACCCAGGCCCGCTTCTCCGAGTGCTGTGCTTGAGGGTCAATCGTTACTGATGCATATGATGGCCGTCAACTTTTCAGGAATCTTCAGTACTAGTGAATGAGCATGTAGATGTGTCATCACTGTCATGCATACCTAAGTTCGTGGAGCAGATATTTGGTGCATTTTATTGATCTCAAGGTGTCCTAGGGCCTCCAGGTCAGGCGGTCGGTATAGAAGACCGGTCAGTACAGAAAATTTGTCCAGACAGGTGGGATGCTGTGGGATGTAACGACTGTGCTGTCTCCTAAGTGTTATTTAATTTGCCGGAAAAGGTCAGGAAACATGTTCGAGAGCCAATGCATCGGCGACGCAGGAAGCCAGACGCCCTCGAAAAGAGCTGGTAAAAAGTAGACAAGACAGAACGACCCGGATCGCTGTCTGGCTGCTGCTACGGCCCCTACAGTACCGTGGCTGTCAGAATGGCGAGTCAAACCGAGATTCGCGCTGTATTTAACATATGAATGTGCATTGAACAAATGATCAGGAGGCTCCAGGAAGAGATGCTTACCCAAAGGTGATTCCAGCAAGCCTCGAAGAGAAGCTGAGATTTCCATCGCATTGGGTATTGAAGCCCAATCATGATACGACGAAGTTCAAATGAGAGGTTCAAAAAACCATGTACAAGCGTCTAAGAGGAGGCGGACGTCGGAAATCTCAACCGACCTCCAATTTGATTTCGCGAAAGCTGTTTGAGCCACATCACCTAAGAGGTCTCACATACACCTGTGCAGAATACAGAGCGGTCGATATATATTCCACGGAGCAAAGGGTATACTGCATTACATCAGTTACGGACACGGGGAATCAAAGTGGAGACATTATAACCAATTGCAAATTTACAACACTAGAATACGATGGGTATAGCATGAGCGTGAGTCCGATGAAGGTGGGCATAGGTATAGGCCGTATGGCAGGATCGGAGACTCAGAGGTATCGATAGCAAAAACAACAGAAAGCGTGAATGTCAGTAACTCAGTTCAGTCGAGGTGAGCCAAGTCCGTTTCAGTTCTGAACACCCATCTGCGCAGCCATGCCTGTGGCCATTGCGTTCCCCATTTGCGCACCGAGGCCTTCCGTAGGAACGAAAATGGTCTTAGGTCCAAAGGCTTCGACCCTGCTGACCTCCAACCTCCTCGCAGCCATGTCTCTAGCGAAGGCGTCACGGATCTCAGCATCCGCCCGAGCCTTGATCTTGATAGCCTCAGCTTCGGCTTCAGCTGCAAGAATCGTGGCTTTGGCTTGTGCTTCTGCTTGAATTAGAACACTCTGAGCTTGAGCCTTGGCTGCTATGATGACATTGGAAGCCTCGACATCGGCTTGAGTCTGTAATCAGAGTTTAGATGAGAAACGACTTCCACACCAACAGACAGTGCGTACATTCTGTGTTTTGGCCTTGACTTGTGCGACCTTGTAAATGCCCTCCGCTTGTTTGGTCTTATTGCTGTTCTCCCGGTCGACATTCTAAAGGCAGAATAACATTTTCAGTACGTATCCCAGTAAAGATTACAAACATATGATACGTACAGAAGCTTCGACCTGGGCTTGCAAACCTCTGGTGGTCAATTGGTCCATGGCAGCTGCAATATCACCCTTGAACTTTCTGTCAATGACAGCTGCAGACAATCAAAGACTTCAGAACGTTATGTTTATAAAATGGAATGTTACGCACCCAGATCCTTCAAGTCAATTCCGTACTCCAACGCAGCCATCAGGAGATCGTCCATAGCACGCGTACGAAGGGCGTCGAGGAAAGCTGAGGAAGTTTCTGTCCCATCCTCCATGTTGTCAGGACCCAGGGTACGTTGCTTGACCATTGCACCGTAATCCACTGTGACATTAGTGTAAGCCAATGGGACATCTTTATATGCAAGATGTCTCACAATGCGCCACGATCTGAGTCAAAATTGACTGCGTCTTATCCCGGAGTGCTTCGTAGGGCGTGTGGTAGCCATGAGTAGCCAACAACAGAGGTTTAGTCAATTGCCTGCAACATATTGCATGAGATCATTCACTTTGCAAAGGATTGTAGAAACATACCATTTCAGGTAGATAGTCAAGCTGACAGGGACCTGATCTTTGGTATACATATCCTTCGTCGGCATTTCCAACTGATTCTCACCGAGAGCGTAGAGACCCCGAAGAGTAACATTCGGATTAGTGATATAATGCTGCCCGGCAGCGACAACTTCGAGGTCGTCATCCTTCTGTAAGATGGCACAATTATTGGCCGGGATGTTCAAACTGTAATTCTTGGTCAGTAAATCGTCAATACATAGGGAGCGGGAAATAAGTCTCACAAGAGGGCAACGACGTAGTCTTTGTTGCCTTCGCCGGTCTTACTCTTCATAACGACTTCGTGCGTCCTAAATAGTCACAAGAATGGGTCTGGGATATGATCATGTCACCGATTACGATCACGTACCAACCCAGCGCCGCCTGCGTGATGTCGTCTCTCACCACAGTTGGCAGATGTGTTTGATCCACGACGGAAAGAACACTGTAAGATCCTTCAACGGCGTAGGCGACGAATCCGGCATTCTTGATCACAAAAATCTGGTTCTGAGGGTCCGAAACAACAGCAGCCTAGGACGTGCATAGTGAATTATGCATAGCGGGTGTGTCATTGTTGTGAGTGTACCTGGTTCTGGGATACCTGTACGGCAGTGATACCCTGGAAGGAAATGACGGTGTCCGACACTACCACAGAGCATCAGGAAATGGTACGGCATGGCTGGGAATAAGCACTCACATCCTTTCTTGCCATGCCACTCCCGAGCCCACCAGTTTCCTATAGGAAATCCGGGGTATTTTCCAGGACGAGTGATGAGTTTCGGAAGACCACCATGGTTCACTAAACCAATTTGACCCGGATTTATTTCCTTGCCCATCCAGGTGCTTGGTTTCTATGGGATCAAAGGATTAGAAACTCCAACATTCTCTCGCACATCGACCGACCTTCTTCGATAGAATAGCAGGGTATCCAGCCTATGAATGGAACCACCGTCAGATCAACATGATCAGCGTTCGAAACAAGTGCTTCTCACATCTTTGAGCTGCTGGTTCAGCTTCTGTAGAGCGACACTGAGACCGTCCTTGCCGATGGGCACAAAGAACGGCCGATTCATGTCCAGAGCCTCTGCCGTCCGCATGAGCTTTGTGTTCGTCGTCAACTCCCTTTTGTTGCTGTCAACCTTGGTGGCGCTCTCGTTGTATTGCTCTTTGGTCGATTCAGTAGGAGAACCGGGACCATCGACAACAGTAGTACCGTTCGCTGTCGTTTGACCGTCCATTATCATGGTGGAGAAAGTTAGGTGGGATGAAGAGGAAGGCGTGGCGAAGAAGGGGAAGGCGTGGCGAAGAGGTGGAGCAGGTATATATACTGTGTCGAATGTGATTGCGATACACCAGGAGGCCTGATCCTAGGTACTGACACCGCCCACCCTTTGACGACCTAAATACCCACACGCTGTAGATGCTCTCCCGGATCCGAGTCCTGACGAACAAAGATCATGGCTGTCCAGATTGGAGGAGGATGTGCTTATGATTCTGTTCGAACTTTCGATCGTCGCAAGGATTGTATGGAGGGTATACCAAGGGTATACGGAAGAGCAAAGCCACAAGCAAAACTTTGGCATTGGCAAGCGCAACAAGTTGAACAACAATCATAATGCGGTGTTGTAATACTGGCGCTACCGATATCGATGAGGCGCGTACCAGTCTGAGTCAATTGCAGCATCCCTGCTGTGCCAGGTACAAACTGCTGAGAGCTAATACACTACATCCCGATCGCTGTCGGTGCAGGCGTATGTTCCGTCTGTATGTCGGACAGTGAAGGGTAGAGTAGTTGCCATGGACCGGCGTACACATCGTGTGTACATCATGATGTCAAGTTGTCACCTTACTGCGCATGCGCCGCAGCTCAGTTTCGTCGGGGAAAACAGGGAACTCTTTCATATATCCGACAGGGATGCCATCGCCCACTCATGCCAAGGAACATTCGGCCGACCATGCGCAGTTGAACCAAATACTAGACTCAACATCGGCAGAAACAGATGTCAAACTCAACCGTGACGGGGCCGATGCGCACCGGATACGTTGGATTGACCGCAGTCAAAGAGTGGTCACAAGTCTGGCTGTCGGCGTTCCAAGAGGGGACCAGGTCCCGAATACACACTCAGACTCAGACTCAGACTCGGGTGATGATACTTGGTAGCCAAGAAGCCATGCATAGCTTGTTTACGCCACTTGAGTATCCAAGATGAGCATTCATTAAAACGACAGCGTCATCTTTCTGGCAATGACCAACGCTGAGAGCAGGATGTCGTCGAGGAACTGGTGCCCATCTGGAAATACCGTCAAAGTGGCGTCGGGAATCGGAGGCGAAGCGTCCAGAGGTGGAGGGACGAATGACGCAAGTTGCAGTTTGCGTGCATCTAGGCACTACGAAGAAGTTCGGTGTCAATACTGGTCCCAGAGAATCAGCACCAATAATGATTTTACTCACAACGCACATGGGTGAACCATCGTCTAACGTACTGCGGCAGTCCCAGCGGAAATCAACTTGACTGTGCTTCCATCTCCATATCGTACGCTGTCTCAGGAATCAGCTAACATATTCTTTGCAGCCAAACACTGTCGACTTACTGGTGGAGGCGACCGATCAAAATTGGTCAAGACACTCGCCATACGCAAGGAGTGATTGCCAATGGTCACCGTAGCTCGGGAGTGAGCAATTGCAAGCCTATAATATAGACGAACGTGGTGAACTGAAACGTCAGACAAAGGTATCATGAGAGAAGAGTCTACACTGGTTCTTCTTGCGAGCAGAGATGATCTACTCACTCGAATTCACCAGCTAGATCTCCGTCTACGTCACCGCCTCTTCTTACAGTGGTGATATAGGAGAGCGGGGCAAACGGGTTGAGATTGAGAGCGACGGTGATTCGATACAGAGGAGAGCGAGTACTAGCCGTGGATGGAGGGAGCAGAAGTGTGGTATCATTGTCCCAAGCGGTGAACGTGTAGATTTGCGGTTGGGATGGTCGAGGTACTGAATACCTGTAAGAGAATGATAAGTATTGTATGAGGCGCCCGTCATAATACGGCTTGACATACGTTGGGGGTCGACTCGCAAAAGAGCTGCTGCCAGATGAGATATTTGGCAGTGTACGAGACCGATGATAGCTGGACGAGAAGGAATGTTTCGTTAGTGGTGCATTCGAAAACGCAATAGCCCTAGAAACGTACTGGGGCAGAGTTTCCGTAGGTGACGAAGTATAGTCGTCACTGAATGGATCTGATGCTTCTGCAAGATGAAGACCTATCAGTTCATATAACAGCCTCGTTCACAAAGTGGTGCCGTACGGCGTACTTACCTCGGACCTGTGTAAGATCACCTTCCAGTATCATGTGTGGCAATCGTGTGTCTTGATGTTCTTATCAATAGAGACCAAAAGATTGTCCCAGATTCAACCCTTTTGCTGCAAGGAATAAAGTATTGCTTATCGCATGCGCACTTGCTGCGAGACTGTTGTGGCCAAGTTGTGGCGATCAATTCAAAGAATTGCCGCTTAGAGCGCGTCGGACACGTGAGCTAGACGCGTCGCGTCGCGTGTCTGTCGACGGCCCGTCTTCGTCTTTTTGTCTTGTTTTTGTTTGTCTTGAAGTTGTGTCACCTTCGCAACGTACGCAAGGTCATTCATTTTTGACTCCCTCAGCGGGCTGGCTTTCTGACATACATCGTGTTCTCCGCTTCTTCTCATTCAAAAATGCCACTGGCCTTTGCCTCACCTCCGATTACTGTCAACCAAGCGCACCAACTCGCGGGCATCTTCGCTATCTCATACGTCGGGTGTCTGTACATTTTCAAGAATGCACGGCTCAGCTTCACGGCTCAGCCACCACCGCCTCCAGTGGATGGACGAGAACGAGAGAAAGCTCAAGGCGAGCGTTGGAGAGATGATCCAGCTGTCATACGTGCACGTCTGCTCGTTGTCACAATAAGCTCAATCCTGAGCTGCTTCCTGCTCTTTGTGGTAGTGTGGAGTCTCACAGGAGGGTTGCCTGAGGTGCGCTCATCGCTGTGTTGTGTGTCTTCATTATTGAAACAGAAAGCGACAGACACTATATGATGCCATCGACTCTGCCCTCGCTCGACTCGGATTAGCCCCTCCAGATTCTTTCCGAGACGCACTACTACCATGTTTGATCGCGCCTGCGCTGTTTCTTGGGCCTCTTTATGTTCAATTCCTGGACCGTCTCTTTCCGCTTCAGAAGGCGTGGAGTATGAAGTATAGTGTTGCCCCATATGTCTATACGTGGCAAGGATGGAGGACAGTGATCATCGTGCGTATGAATGTACTATCGACCTTTCCTTTCATTTATGAGTTGTATGCAGGGTCCAATCACTGAAGAAGTGGTGTTTCGAGCGTGTATATTGGCCGCTTACAAGATGGCTGGATCGTCCCAGATGAAGATGGTATTCCTTTCTCCTCTCTGGTTCGGCGTTGGTGCGAGCTTTCATCACCACGATCGTCCTATTAGCTAACATTATCTTTCAGCCCACGTACATCACGGTTGGGATACGTACAATCGGTATGGTCGTACCTCGTCGGCCCTTCGGATAGCTCTTAGCAGAACAGGTACGATAGTTTCTCTGACAATACTAAACTTCGGCTCATCTTTTGATAGTGTTCCAACTCACGTATACCATGATTTTCGGTTTCCACTGCTCGTGGCTCTTCCTACGCACTGGATCCCTTCTCTCACCCGTACTATCGCATGTATTTTGCAACATCATGGGTTTCCCCGTGCCCCCGGAGGAGATCCAAAGACACCCCAACCGCAAAATTAGTGCGTCATCTTGACTTTCTGTGATTCTGAGACTCATGCTCGTCTACAGCTATCATTATTTTCTACTTACTTGGGATAGCAATGTACTGCTATACCGTTGTTAAGTGGACCGCGGTGAAAGATAATCTGTATTGGCAGGCAGAAACTGCGCTACAACGTTATTAAGGTCTTGACTCGACCTGTTTCTGAGTACGATATTTTCGATTTCTCTTCTCGCTGTATAAGATGACTCATCTTCCCGTGTAGATACCCATGCCATGTAGTCTAGTATACTGCGTGCCACAGAGTTCAAGCACTCGGAATTGTTATCGCCGTCTCGATTGAGATATAGGGGGCAATGATACGAGACCAGAACTCCAAACATGTCCCACAATGTTAGTATGGCATCTAACCGTCTTGTTCCAAGCGTCATACAGCGAAGATCTGGAAACTCTCCGAGTCATCATCTGTCAGACCACATGAACCCCTGCGCAACGACTCGTCGGAGTCCGCGGGTGACAAGAGGCATACACAGAGGAGTGCATATTCTCATGCAGGATAGTGCACCCCTGTATCCTCAGAACTTCAGGTGAGCTGGTATTTAGAATCCACTCATCTCGGTTCCGCCCGTCTCACCTAGCGGTGTAGTGCGACTAGGATGAGGTCACACTGCACGAATGGCACCTCCTCTAGTCTATTTCTGCACTCCGTAATTCTCGGACTTGTCCTCGGAGGGTACAAAGCAACTGATGTGTGATGTTTCGCGTCGACATCGACGTGAGTACAATTGTAGTCTTCCTGAGTCGTCCATTGGAAACCACAAAACGCCTTTGTTTCTCAGGAACATAGCGTACATTCACATGCTCCTCCTCAAGATCATCTACGCCCTCGAGTGGCAGTTTCGGATGGCAGGGCTTGCGAATGTTGCGAATTTCTGGATGCCTTCAGAGCAACTGAAATTGTCCTCAGTCCACGAAACACTTCCTCCTTGGTTTCGGTCATTGTGTTAGCACTGAATGGCTGAGCGCGATCATGTCTAGGTGTCTTTGCGTTGTCCTGTTCACTAGGTTATTGCGCCGCGGAACTAAATCTCCGAATCCGCTTTCTGTAATACTTGGACCTTGCCCGACGGTGAACTGGACCTCTTCGTTGTCAAGATTGCATGACGGTTCCCAATTGAGCTGCTTGTTGCACAATGGTATGGTTGGTGCATCGGTTGACGCATTTCTCGACCGTCCAAGTCCAAGTTGGACCGTCAGGGTTACATTAAACCCAAACCCGCGATGTATGGACACGGCAACATCCCAAAGCCAGGCTGACATAGCATCTCTTCAATATACACCTCTCACAGAACTTGACCCGGTGCGTAATTTCAAGATCAATTGCCGCATCTCTGACAGTGACATGTCTTGCAGATTCTTGCTCGCTTGCAGGAGACCTTCAAGTAGGGGAGGACTTTGCCTGTTAGTTACCAACGCAAGCAACTCTTACAGCTCGGTGATCTTGTTCAAGAAAACATCAAACAGTTCGAAACTGCCGCCCTCGGCGCTGACCTAGGCAAGTCGCCGTTTGAATGTTGCGTAGAGCTTTCGGCCTTGTACACTAGCATCCTTGTGGCGCTCAAGAACCTCTCAGAGAGGATGGCACCTGAAGCAGTCGAAGTCGAGGGGTGGCGCAGCGACTGGGAGACGAAGAGGTACCACGTCCCGAGGGGTTGCACTTATTGTGGNGTACGTGTTCTNTGCAATTTACACCAGTATCAGGCTTGTGTCGCTCGATTACATCCAGGCCTTGGAACAGCCCCTTCATTCTGCTGCTCAATCCTCTTGTTGGCGCCATTGCCGCAGGATGCAGTGCGGTTTTGAAGCCTTCTGAATTCGTTCCACGGTGCACGGCCCTTATAGCAAAACCGATCACCAGATATCTCGACTCGGAAGCGTACTTGGTCGTTATCGGCGCCAGGGTTGAAGCAGAGGTTCTTTTACAGCGTTCCTAGGGTCACATCTTTTTCACCGGGAGTATGAATACCGGAAAAGCAATAGCAATCGCCGCTGCGAAGACTCTCACACCAGTCACCCTGGAGCTTGGTAAGAAGAGCCCTGTGGTCGTCGCTAAAGACGTACCGGACTTATACGTCGTGGCAAAGAGGATTTGGTTCGGAAAATTGCAGAAGACCGGACAGGTGAGTCAATCGCGTGCGCACCCTTGTGTTTTGTCGTAAACTTAACGGAAGATTTGTTCTGCAGTTGTGCGTTGCACCTGACCATGTCTACGTCCCTCGGTCTATCGCTGGGCCGTTCACAGAGGCGTTGAAGAAGTCATACGCTGAAATATGGCCTCAAGGCCCATTCGACCCCGCGACGCAATGGGGTAAGATTGTCAACGCTGATCACCACGTCGACGTCCATGACCTTCTCAAACTGACTCGTGGTGATATTTTGATCGGAGGAGGCGTGGAAGGGTCCGAAAGAATTGAGCCATCGGTCGTGGTGGGTGTTCAGCAGGATGATGCGCTGATGGAACGGTTTGTCCAGGCTCTCATACTTGAGCTAGATGCCGTACTAATGTCTGTACCAATCAGAGAGATATTCGGTCCAATTCTCAATTCTTCTCATCCTGGAGGTAGAAGATGCTGAAGAAGCCCTTCGTCGCATCTCCAATGGGTACGTACTTGTACGACGATCAGGCGTATCCGCATCTTACAGAAGTGCTTTGCATCATTTGCTCGCAGACCGGCTCCTCTTGTGATATATTATTTTATAGAGCGCGATGACTTGCGTGACAAAGGTATATTATTTTTTGTACGGCGCAACGTCAAGGTATGCTGACGAATAGTCATCAGAGAGACTCGCAGCGGCAAAACGACACTGTGATTCAACTTACCGTCCACGAATTGCCCTGTACGTGCATTGGGGAATGCGGAAGTGCGTCGTTCATCTTGAAGGTGTTTTCTTGTAGCCGGCTAGCTCACGTCCCATGATACATACATGGTAAAGTCCTTGGCAAAGCCACCTTCCAAGTTGAAGTTCCAACAATTCACTCATTATCGCGGCTTCTTGAACGTACCATTATTGTTCGTTTAGACATCACCTTTATTTTCAGAATTGCTAGCTGATATTGTGGTTGAATCGCAGTTCTGAATCTACGCCCTTGTTTCAGTCGCGGTACCCAACGTATACGGATGAGTATCAAGCAGGATCTGCTACCTTGCGTGTCCCGCACCCTGAGTTTTGATCATGCTCGGTTGACCACGTTCTTGGGTTCATATGTTGTTCGCCGCTGGTTTCTCTACCTCCGAGTCCGAAACTTACTTCGTGCTACGTTCCAGGATTTGTTTGTCTTGTAGTATTGCATGCGCAGCTATTGCAGCTGGCCTTTCACTAGACAGTACGTCACTTCTATCGCAAACGCTGAAGGCAGATTGAGTTCCGGCTCACAGGCGGCCTTCTCACCGACAGACTCTATCCTGATAATAAAGTCATCTTCCTACCACAGACATTTGAGTAGTATTTTTGATGAGTTCCTGGTTCTGTGACATTTAGCGAGCGATCTACAGTAGATTAGATTTCACAGGCGCCTTCGAGTTTGCCAGGCTTCGCCTCACTGCAGTGTGCTGTCTCTCTTAGCCTGTGCCATTGTCTCATCTGTCTCCTAGTGTTTGAATCCTGTGCGAGCATAGAATGAGGGGCTCAGCATGGCCAAGAAGAAAGTAAGCGCGTCAAGCTCGAGAGCAGCCGCAAAGAAAGCGAAAGTCGCGCAGAAAGAAGAGCGCAAGGAGGGCAAGAAGAAGACCAAATCGAAAGATGAGGAGGAAGATGACCAGGATCTGGAGGGAATCCTCGAAAGGGTGATTGATCATACCATTGTGCCTTTGAAATGCAACAACTGAGGCAGGATGATCAGTAGATGCGAAGAGACTGGGAAGAGGCGCATACAGTCACAGAAGAACTGGTCGAAGGCCCCCCCAGCCGACGTGCTAACGCGACGTTTACGCCTTGCCCAAGTGGCAATTTTCTTTGGAGTATAGGAGGAGAGTACTTCGGCGACGATGGGAAAGCGGTACGTGTAGTCAAAGAACTATCTTACCTCGATGCCTAATTCTTCCCCAGTACTTCTACAACGACGTCTTCCGGTATTCTCCAGAGAAGGTGCGTACCTCATCAAACGATTGTCGATATTGAACGCTGAAATTCCTACAGGACGAGTGGAGGAAATTTGTGTCACCAACATGCCCTGGTCCCCGCTCTGCTCATGCGGTAGTTGCCTCACCTGCAGGCGGAGGGAAGCTCTTCCTCTTCGGTAGGCACCGAAATCTGCTCACGCTGCATGTTGTGCCTGGTAATGAGGTTGAGCTCAGGTGGTGAATTTTCGTCTCTGTATCAAAATACCTTCCATCACTATCGTGACTTCTGGTGCTTCGACATCTCCACTCACATGTGGGATCGCATCGACACCAAGGTCAGACCTACGGCTCGGTCTGGTCACAGGTGAACGGAGATTATCCTTCGGATTCATCATAGGCTAAAGTATCTTCCTTTCAGAATGGCGATGTGGAAGCATTACATCGTATTATTCGGCGGCTTCTATGATCCCGGTATACGAAGTGGGTTTGGAAATCTTATTCCTTGTTCGTAGTTCTGACCCTTCATTTTAGCCAACTATCTCAACGATCTCTGGATATTTGATACCCAGGAGTACAAGTGGAAGCAGTATGAGTTCAGAGATAATGACCGAAAACCTTCGTGGGTGTTCTGTGATACTTCGACATCATTCAGAAATCCTTACCAACCTGCGCAGACCGCGGGGTGGATTCTCGTTCCTGCCCTCCGCAGATGGGGTCATTCTACATGGTGATTTACGCTCGTATGCGATCATCTGTAGGATTATTTTTACATGTGACTTAACAGGAGGATATTGCAAAGAATATGTCAAGGGAAGCCGTCCTATGGGCGTCATGCTTGACGATACGTGGTTTCTACGGTGCGTTGCTGCAACATCTTTGCCGTTCACTGTCTTACTACGAAGCACTAGGATGACCGTGAACGTTCCCATCGAAGGGAAAACATCATCCACGGATCCATTAGCCCTGAAATGGGAGCGTCGAAAGAGACCCACCACTGCATACGCTCCTTCTCTTCGATCTGGCTGCACAATGGCACTGTGGACAGCGAGGAACATGGGAATCTTGTTTGGCGGGGTCACCGACGAAGATACCAGCGAGGAGACGATGGAAAGTGTATTTTACAACGATCTGTACGTGTCTATATTTGACAACCACCCTGGTGCCGTGCTAAGTCGCTTTTTCAAGATATGGATATCAGATATCTGGGAATGGGAAGTGGGTTTCTATGACTCTGAAACGTCCGAAAAAGAAAGCGCAAGTTAAGAGCAAGAGACCAGCCTGGGCAGTTCGGTCATATCAGTATGAACAAGAAGAGGACAACGATGACTCAAATTATGAAAATGACGAAGAGATCAAGGTCAGTGTGTAATCCCCATCTGCGACCAAGGCGCAGTAGGGTTTAATATGTTCTATTCTGTCCAAAAACCTCTCAAGCAGCCTATCTCAAGCATCAATACCACCCATACCCTGCACGTTGTCTCGCCCGAGGCTGATCCTGATGATCCCAATTTGACCATTCCCATACCTCGTTACAATGCGATGCTAGCTGTGCTGCGCAACACCCTGTACATGTCAGTCTCCATATCATCCACGTCATTGATGTGTCGCTCATATATTGTTTATCCAGCTACGGAGGAATTTTCGAGAGAGGCGCTCGAGAATATACCCTCGACGATTTCTACTCACTGCCGTTGGACAAATTGGATCGGTACAATGTCATCAAGGGCAGCGATGTTGACATATCTGCAGGCGCGGATGAGAGTAGTGACGAAGATGAGGAGGAGGACGAAGACAACGACAACGAAAGCGATGAAAACGATGAAAACGATGACGACCGTGACGACGAGTCGACCTTAGCTCCGGATTCTGCGCTCTCTCCTATTGCGACCGTTCGCGGAGACGACGACGATGTACTCAGCGATGTCGAAGAGATGGCAGCAGAACATGAGGTGGACATGAAGGTATCGTATCTCTGTGTACAGCCTTTGTGTTTTTGTTTATCTGTTCCGCTCAGAAATCGTTGCGGACGCAAGCAGCAGCTTTTATGGGAGTGGCGAAAGATACCGAACGATCGCTGGAGGATATGCTTAGCACTCCATTGCCCGGCGAGACGATTGCCATGTTCTATGCTCGATCCAGTGCGTCTTTCTACAAGAATGCCGGTGACTGTTATTGATACATCATGTCGTGTGCGCAAGGGGAATATTGGATCGGTAAAGCTCACAACGTCAGCGGTAACCGCGGTAAACTCCTTCGTCGGGACGGATTTGCTCTTGCTTCTGAACGCTACGGTGCGTGCTCTACCTCAGATCCTGGCTCATCTCATGTGTACACTCTGACATTTTCCCACAGAGGCTTATAAACCCATTCTGGACGAAGTTGAGAAGATCCTTGCCGAAGCTGGCCTGGACGAGGAAGAGATGCGCAAGGGTGCGGTGGCGGGTGCCTCCGGACCGTCTGGACAAAGCCGCAATCGTCGTTGAGAGGTATCAGGTGTGTACTATAGCAATGTATACATAGAAAGGTACAGAAGAAGCAATGATGTGTGAACGGTATCAAGGTGTTTGTTAAACACAATCAGCATGGCATGGCATGTACACGGATCTGATGTGACCTGAGCGGCAAAAAAGGTCTCACTGTTGTAAACGGCGTTTTGCGTCACGTTTCTTGGTTTTCGACAAAGTGTTGCCGGGGATAGCGTCCGCCGGGAACCCGCCTTCGATGATAGTCACAGCTCCAACAGATAATCCCAACGCAGGTTCGTATTCCCTGAGCTTCATAGACACGTCGGCAGCCAGGTTTAAACAAACGGCCAGCTCCTTGCGTGCGCCTCTGGTCGAGTATACGTGGTTGGTGGCGTCGTCAAATTGCACGAGAAGTGAAGCAAGTTCGGTTGCAGGAACGTAGGCCGACCGTGTGTACCTATAATCTCCTTCGGATGTCCGTCCAAGGCCCAACTCACGACGGTCGGTGACTCTTCTGACACAGAGTAAGAGGAGTTTCCTGAGGACGGCCGGACTAGTGATTTGCTTCACTTGTGCAACACTAGTGGACGGATCGCCTCCGGAAGATCATCCCAGGTCTGTGCCTGCTCCAGGAGACCCCGCTGGGCAAGGCGAAGGAGCAGTCGAACCAAAGTGATTGGACCCATGGTTGTTTCCTGAGGTACTTGCTCCGTAGCCTCCTCCTCTAGCCCACACTCGACAACCGACAACCCAGAGTGGTGAGCGATAGACTTCCTTTCCGAATTCGAAGAATAGCAGACGATCGAAGATATCTGACCGAAAGCCTGGTATCTGCCATTTCTGTGAGGCCAAATATGCAGGCCGGAGGAAGGACAACAGATCCTGGTCTTCAAGATCGTCCAAGAGTGACAGGTTGGCCACCAGACGTAAGAACACGATGCGACACTGGCCTGAGAATGCTTCAGCAACAATTGTTTTCTACGATTACGGTGGAACTTACCTCTATTTCCCGCAGTTGTCTAATAGGTTTCATGGTCAGGCTCGTCGGCGGAATAGTACTTGGTGCGGGCAATATCGAAAAGTCTGGCAAGCATGACAATGTAAGCCCGCGTGCTAACAATCACAGTGCGTGGAGACGTACCGAAAGAGGTGCTGATATGAAGAACTTTCATTCCTTATCCACATACCCAATAGTTTAGTTCTCCACCCTGGACGGGACAGGAAAATCTTAAAAGCAGCAACGGTGGCTTCGTTCTCCTTTTCGCGTTCTGTCTTGAATGAACCGTCCATAGGGAAAGGGAACCCAGGCACAGACCGCAGAGGGAATTGAAAGATAACTGCCAGAGTCTCGCAAGCAACACCGTCGACCTGGGATTCAGGATACTATTCTGGTATCGATAAATTGGCGCTATCGAGTAATTTCAAGTTGTCCATAAGAACAGGATGTTGTCGGCACAGTTCAAGGAAAACTTGGCGTGTCGGCGTGGGAGACCGTCCGACAAGGCCATATACCACCCACATCGCATTCTCCTGGGATGTCGCATACCACCGATGACCAACCTTACTGGCGGCGGAGGGAGGGATTTGCGTATACACATCTTGAACACATGGACACTGTCATAGTCAAGATGGCCGTGCTCACACCAGACTTGCCGACCGTCTTCTGCGCTTGCCACGCCTTCTTGGGATCAAGAAGCTCTTGGGCAATGGCCTTTGGACCTGATAGAATCCAATCGAGGCATCTGTCGATCACGTCGGCTGTCTTTTGTAGTGATAACTCCGCTCCGAGGTTGAGATCCGCAGCCATACCACGTATGACCTCCAAGGACACACACCGGTGCAAGCAGACTTCGTGATTATCCATTTTCTGCTCAACGTTAAGTCATAACTTGCAATAGCCAGATGCCATCACTCACGTCCAAAATAACATCCAAAAGATGGTGCTGCATCATCTGACTAAGTAACAGCTTCCGCTGGGAAAGTGAGGCGCATTTGAGGAGAGGAAGCGCTCCCAAATAATCCTGCGTCGCAATCTCAATGTCCTTTCGTCTGTTTTGAGTGAAGAGGGTGACTGTTTAGATATAGCCGGAATCCACGCATGCTTCCTGCAGTGCATTCCATTCTGGCTCGCCGTCCTCGTCCAGCAATTCACTGTACCAGCGTTCTTTCAACGCGCCCTAGTCATCAATGAAGTGAGTATCTAACGCTGCTGGAGGCTGTGGGAAGTTTTTCCATGAGTACCATCAAGGAAACAGGCTATGAGGTGCATTCAAAACGCGGCTTTTGTTCCCAACTGTAGGCTCCATGGTAGTTTTGAGACTGAGTGGCAAAGTCAGGCAAACGGACCCATAAACTGATACGCTGATCACCACACTGTCAGCAGCGACCACATCTCAGTTCGGTGACCTTGTGTCACGCGTCACACTAGCCGTGTAACATAGCCTACGGTACTCAAACTTGTACTTATCGACTCAGCAAAGTCTCAGGCTTCTTGAGTACTTGAGTGGTAATCATTTCTGTGGTGCAGGTGCGCGGTAATCATCTTACTGATGTGATGCTAAAACTTGAACCGCTAGCAGATCTTCGCAGGTTTGGTGGTCCGCCGGAGCGACCTACGACTTTGAGGCCGCTTCTGAGTCTACTTATACGTACTAGACACTGAGAACCTCCGACGTGCTACACGAACGAAGGGCACCGTACGATACATAGCTGTAGCCTTCTTATTTTTAGTCATCTGTCAAGAAGTTCGTACAGCTGGCAGGTGTCACAAGGTACGGTTATACGCTCATCGTGCCGCACAACCTTCGTTGATAACGGATCAATAGTCCAGCACATGAGCAGTGCAACCAGGATTGGGGCTCTTTGTTATTGACAATAGTGAAGCTGTACTACCTTCTCAAAGATGAGTCGCTATTTATTTCACAACACATGTACGTCACGTTTCTTCAAGTTACTGTGTAACATCCATTTTGATATACATTATCCGTGGAGATTCTGCGAAATCCTCTGCGCCTGCGAGTCTGGAACAATCGAACGGTTCTCTGCGGTAGAGAACCCATTCGAATTCTGGCCGACGATGATCCTACCTGTCATGACTCATCTCCGATCACTGGAACTTAACGCCTTCGCTGATAGTGTCAAAGAGGCGCAACAACTCGAACGTTCATACGCGCAACACGTCCAAACTTCTAACTCCCCAACACTGCCTGTTGGGAAGGTGCATATAAAAGCGAAGGCACAGTATCGAGATTCGTCAGTTTGTTCGTATCCTTTGTCCTCCAGCCTGGTTGCGCCGCCTGCGCAACATGTCCACGCCGCCCATTGCAATTACCGCCGCATTCAATGTAACATTGCAGTCAGTCACTATTCACCTTCTCCGCCGTTATGCGAATCTAACATGTATGTGTCTAGGACTGGGCCTCTTGTCAGTGCTCTCATCGTAGGAAATGTCGATGAATAATTGACGAATAACAGATTCTGGCGCATATTATCAATTGGGGACTTTTTGGTGCGCTCGTGACTCAAGTTTGTACGTCTCATGTGCTTTGAGGATCCTTCGTGTGCTCACCATTTCGCGCATGGCACAGATTTATATTATATTGCTTTCCCTCGCGATACACCGCTAAGCAAAGCCATCGTGGTGTTCATATTCTCGATTGAGATCGTTCAAGTCGTCCTTTCCACACATGACGCCTTCCGATTATTCGGTTCAGGATGGGGCAATCCCTTGGAATTGGATAGAATTGGGCTGCTAGGTATAAGTATTCCCTTGCTTATTGGTATCAGTATGTATCCCGGCTTTGAATCCTCGTGACGACATCTAACCAGTTCGAATAGTAAGCTGCGCATGCCAAGTCTTTTATGCAAGGAGAATATTTACTCTCAGCAGTAATCTATGGCTCTCAGGCGCCATCTCCGCGGTACGTCTTCCATAGTCTACTACAGTGAACAGGAAGGCGCTGATTCGTGGTACAATATCAGCTTGCCGTTGTGCAGGGTTCATTCGGTGTGGCGGCTGGGGTGAAAGCTACTCGTCTCACGCATTTGTCACTTCGTGAGTACCAGCGGGATATCATGTTCGTTTTAATGAGTATCAACGCTGATGTATGTCACGAAGTGAGCACGGACCCTATCTTCCACTGGGTATCAATTGTAAGAATGCATTTCAAAATACCCCTGGTATATCAAGTTCACTGATCCGATCGGAATTGTTTCAGGTTTGGGCGTCGGGCAGCGTATTGTGTCATATTGTTGTTACTACCACCATGCTCTACTACCTAATCAAGGCCAAGAGCACGAGTTCTGCAAGGCGGACAACATCTCTGCTCACTCGCCTCATCACGTTCACCCTTGAAACAGGTCTACTCTGCGCCGTCGTCAACGTCATATCTTTCATTCTCTTCCTATCGTCCCGATCCACTCTCATGTTTGTGGTTCCTTTGGCGACAACCAGCAAACTATACTCAAATTGCATGTTAGCGGTGAGTCGTCTAGCCAAATGACGTTCTGGTCCGCTAGATGAACTGCTCTCGATAGATGTTCAACTCTCGTATACGCATTGTGGGCGGCCGTGATACGGCGGCGGTGGAAGAGCTATTCATCTCCACGTTTAACTTTGGCTCGTCAACGGGAACGAAATCATCGAAGAATTATCTACACACACCAGCTGATTCTCATCCCGGTATTCGTATAGAGATGACTCGCATCACGGATGCGGATGTACATGACGACTCGGATGTGCTCGTCATGGACTCTTCCAAGGTACGACTTCCTGAGAATCTCAATGCGCATATTTCCTGAACGTGTCCGTAGATTCAGCGTTTCAAGCCGGATGATTATTCGTTCGCTGAGAACCAGAGAGGCGGCGAAGTACATGAGTGAGAGGACAGAGAACTTCCAACGGACATGCAGTGTTATGACGTCGGCACGCCTATTGTATGAACATCCGTCTGCGTTCAACCTGACTCAGTGACAGCGGGCCCAGGTGCTACACGATCCAGGATCATTGACACCATGATAAAGTTGCCACAACGTCATCAAAGATGACTTGAAAATGCCATATTTAACCCCGTGCGATTATGACTTCTTTGAGTGGCAGGAAGAGGGGAAGGCCGCGTGAAGACGTTGGTAGGAAGCCACCGAGGAGAATTGTCGGTACGTGAGGAAGTTGCTGAGGCGAGCTCGGACCTTAGTTAATGGACTTGTCGAGAAGAGCACTGTAATCTGTCGTCTGCAACAGCCGCCGCAAACGAAGGTAGATCTATCACTGTTCAGCTATGCTTTTCGCAGATGTGGGTACATCGTTAGATAAAAAAGGATATATGATATGATGGGGGAGAGATTACAGTATATTATATGCCTATGAGTGTGGGACGGATGGTATCAGTAAGTGCATTGTAGTGTCACGAAGTTCATGATAAATACGGCCACCTATTTTTCCAAGTTACGCTTGGCATCGAAGATGCGCCGCTTGATCCTTGCCAGCATGTCACTAGGAATAGCATCCGCGGGGGACGCGTTCTCGATGGCTGCGACCGCACCGGCAGAAAATCCCATGGCAGGCTCGTACTGCCTGAGCTTCATGGACACGTCGGCAGCGAGGTTCAAGCAGAGTACCAGCTCCTTGCGCGCGCCTTTGATGGATACTGAGTGCTCGCGATTGGTGTCCTTGTCGAACTGCACGAGAACTGAGGCAAGCTCAGCCGCAGGAACATAAGCCGACCGTGTGTGCCAATGGTCACCCTTTGGAGCGCGAGATTGACCCAACTCACGACGTGCGGTGACTCGTTTGACAGACACGGAGAGGAGTTTGTTGAGAACGGCGGGGCTGGTGATTTGTTTTATTTGTGCGAGGCCAGTGGATGAATCGCATCCCGATGGAAGAACAGTCCAGGTCTGTGCCTGTTTCAGGAGGCCGCGCTGAGCAAGACGAAGAAGAACTCGGACTAAGGTGATAGGTCCAATAGTCATTTCCTGGGGTATTTGCTCCGTAGGCTCTTCGTCTAACCCGCACTCGACAACCCAAAGTGGAGAACGACAGATCTCCTCTCCGCGCTCGAAGAAAAGAAGTCGTTCCTCAGTGTCCGAGTTTTCGTCTATCATCTGCCACTTCTGCGCTGCCAGGTAGGCCGGACGGAGGAGAGAGAGTAAATCCTGGTCTTTTATATCCTCCACGAGTGCGAGGCTAGCAGCCAATCGTAAGAATGCAATGCGGCACTGACCTAAAAGCATTCAAGAGATCAGGTATCACTGTTTGAAATAGTATGGAAGGCTCGACCTCTGTTATTCGCAACGCCCTCATAGGTATCCATAGTTGGTCGGATAGCGGCGTAATATTCCTCGCTTGCGACGCGGAAATAGCTAGTATACAGCTGGTCGTTAGTCACTTTTGCCGACATCACGACGCAGAATATCGACGTACTGGAAGATGTCTTGATACGAGGTCTTCTCTATCTTTGTCCATATGCCTAATAGCTTGGATCTCCACTCCGGACGAGAAAGAAATATCTTCAAGGCATCAAGGGTGGCTTGATGATCCTTATCCCGCTCTGCTCGGGATGCACCTTCTACAGGAAGAGAATACCCGGGCACTGAGCGCAGCGGGAATTGAAAAAGCACTGCGAGACTTTCGCAGGCAATGCCGTCGACCTGGGATTCCGGGTACCATTCCGGCACAGGCAAATTGGCGCAGTCGAGGAGCTTATCGATGAGGGCCGGTTTGTGTTGGAGGAGCTGGAGGAAAAATTGACGGGATGGTATTGGGGAGCGACTGACGAAGCCGAATACGGCCCACATAGCGTTCTCTTGCGCTATGGCGAAATATCTCTTGCCATACTTGCTGGCGACGGAGGGAGGGATCTGCATATAATGTCACTCAGAACATGAACATTGTCCAAGGGTAGAGGTCCTTACATTGAACTTATCGAGCATCATTTGCGATTGCCATGCCTTCTTGGGATCGAGGAGCTCTTGAGCGGTGGCATCCGGACCTGCGAGCACCCAATCGAGACATTTCTCGATCGCGTCGGCTGTCTTCTCGGGAGACAACTCCGATGCCATATTGAGATCAGCAGCTATGCAGCGTACAACCCCAACGGCTGTGCATCGATGCAAGCAGAGTCCGTGATTGTCCATTTTCTTCAGGAAGATCATTAGCTCGGAACGTATCCTCGCTGAATGCCAAAATCCACCTACATCCAAGAGAACGCCCAATAGACGATTATGTACAACCTGGCTGAGTAGCAGTTTCCGCTCGGAAATGGAGGCGCATTTGGCCAATGGAAGAAGTGCACCTATACACGAGCTCGTCGCGATCTCAATGTCCTTTCTCTTGTTTTGAGTTAAGAGGGTTACTGTTTCGACGAATCCGGCCTCTACACATGCTTTCTGGAGAGGATTCCAACGTGGTCTTCCCTGGTTTCGCGTAAAATCCTTGTACCAACGGTCTTTAAAAGCACCCTGCCTTCAAAATCAGACGTTGAGTCATTGACGCTGTCGTGAAGCTTACGACGTATTGATGGATAAAGTTCTTGGAAGTGTCTTCGTTGCGAAGCGTCTCCATGACCTTGACCATCAAGTCCGGTAAAAGACTGGGAGGTGCGTCAAGAATACGATTCATGTTTGCAGCGGTAGGCTCCATGGTGGAAGAGGTACAACGAGCGACACAGACAAGATCCTCACCTAGTCACCGTGACTTCCACGGAAAGTCACATCACGTGTCACACCAATTTCACAATGGATTTTTCCTCTACCACTGGCATGGATACTTGAATATTTGAATAGCGAACTAATACCACGATTCTTCAATAGATGCGGTATTTCCGCGGGTATACACATGGCGAAGCTTCACGTGCGCGTCGCAAGATATGACACTGCCCCTTCTTTGAGTCGGTACGTTCAATGTTATACTAGGTCGACGTCACACCTCAATCAACTTGAATCAAACCGTGTTTGCAAAAGACTGAGGACTCACCATCGACAGAGCTAGTCATCCATCGGAAGTCGCACGTTCAGCGAAAGTTGTTCTGTATCCTTCCATGAGAGGTTGGATCACTTGTCAGGGTGGGATGTGGCGTCATGATGGTGTCCAAACGCTAACGCGGTTTGACGCGCGCAAACCGTGGCGGGGACACGCCCAATGCCCGTTGCAAACCCTGTCATCCCGACGGAAGTTATGGGAAATAATGTGGTGTCCTTCTCTGCACGGGCATTGTGCTGGTCAATCTCCACAAGGAGAGACCACACGCAGTTATAGACGATTGCCTTATGCCAAGCGACAGAAGACGGGAATCGCATGGTGGGGAACAGCGCGATGTAGCGACATTTGTATGGATTGGGATAACAAGGAGTATCGGAGAGTGGTATGAGCGTGCATGTGCCAGGGGGAGCACATCCATGCCATCTCTCGTACAAGATTGTCTGCGCCACACGGGTTAAGGCAGAGGGGTCATCCGCTGAGGCGAGAGCCTCGGTTAGAATTTGGTCGAAGCTTTTCAAAACATAGGTCATTTGGTAAGCATTCCATATCTCTCAGACATACGGAACAACCTTTGAACTCACCCTCCATCAAATCTGCCGAATGAATTGGCTGGCGATACAATACAGTCGAAGGTTGTGCCGATCAGGTCTTGGAAGGGGCTGTGAACGATGGAGATACGATCACGAATATCCTGAGGTACGAGCGATTGAAAGTTTTGCTGCCACTGGTCAGCGAGTTCTAAATCAAGAGCGAAAAGAGTGAATCTTGGGGCCATGGCAAAAGAGTAGTCGCTTGCAGCGGTTAGATCTATAGAGTCGAAGAAGAGTCAAGACACAAATAATAATGCAGGCCAAAGGAACATTCCGGGCCCGTATTGATCCACGTGATTATCGAAGCATGAAGAAATTAGGAAAGCCCGAAGAGCTATCAGTTACTTAAGTTCGTGGTAAGCACGTGAAATGATGGCAAGCACAAGGTGAGCGGTACTCGACCGAAGTACGCTTGGAGATGCACCGACTCCAGCGAGATAAAATTTCCTACTTCAAATAAAAGATGTACATATGGTCCTGGTGTACATTGAGAAAATCTGTAGTGTGACGATCAAATGCTGCATTACCTACAGTGAAAAGTAAAATGAAGACTTTCTAAGTGAGAAAGCCAGAAGGACGCACCAACACGTGCGCGGACTCGCTATGAGAACGACATCAATGTATTTGCGGAGGTTGGCGTCAACCTCTTTCGTTCAATGATAAGGGCCGACACGATGATGTGATCCATAAAGTCTTGACCTGCCGGATACACTTTCAGCATTGTCGGAGGAGCTGGGCGACCATCTGCCCTCGGTGTGAGTGGCGGCGGCGTATAAGAGGCTAGCATGGGCGGCTGGGCGTTGCCTATCGACCGTAGATGGCACTAAAGTATTGGTGAGTAATTTTGGAGGGAGAAAGCGATACGAAGTATGCACATATTTCACGGGTCCTTCGTAGCTCCAGTTCAGATGTCGGCTTTCATCATTGAACCATTTCCAAAGTAATGTGCGCTGTGTGCTTGTTCAGTGAAACGATCTGAATTATAAATATGGGGTACGAACCACGTTTGATTTGTCTTTAAACTTCACCAGTACGGCATCCGTCAACTTCTCCTTACCGTCCAAGATGACCGTACTCTTCTTGACTGACACTCCCATTCTATAAATTGATCAGTATTTTACCCATCCTAAGCGCATAGGTTACTCACTCGAACTGCCCAACGTATTTTCCGTCGTCCGAATCCCCGCGTCGAACTACAGTGATATGCGATGTCGGTATGAAGCAGTTGGCATAAGTAGATATATGGTACAATGGTGAAATGGCGGGCTGAATATAGGTAAGTAGCATGGAATTCGGAGATTGCTGGATGAAGGTGAACACGGTGGGCTCATGTTGTACGCGTTCCTCATGTCTAGATTTTCTCAATCAGTAAGTATGGTGAGATGTCGTCAAGCGAATATGTTGTGTATACCTTCGGGTGCTGCTCCCCTCTGCTCGATGCGGTAACGCTGGCGGGCTGTGCGGCGAGGAATGTGATTCTCTATGCCGAGACACAGAACGCGAACCTCCTCGAGAACGAGGCGAAAGGCTGGACGGACCAGGTACACCAACTGCGAGTGTGTCGTCGTAGCTAACCATTCGGTATTTCAGTATCGGTATTGCGAAGTCTGGAAATATGACGCACCTTGGTGGCGAGACCGGACAGTCTTCACCTTGCTCGTTGATTCCAGCAGCTCTGTTCCATTCCGACTCTGCGATAATCATACCTGTGGTGTTCGCGACAGTGTGCAATAGTCTGCAGCTCTTCCCACACGAAGTGGTGTTTATGAATATCGACAAGCGCCTGAGGCTGTTCAAGCTGTCCAGTTCCAAATAAACATTCCACAGTCAAGGATTGAGCGTTGCGTGAAAGGGGGGTTTTCAAAATGTTGTCCCCATGGATTTCGTGACTGTGTAGCTTTGAGAGTTGACAACCTTGAAACAGTTGGTGGCCGTTATGTAATGATAAAGTCAAGTATTTTCTATGTGCGACAACTTCAAATTTGGTAGTCACATTTCCATATGAAGACATACAATTTCCAATTTCAATTTCTGTTTCGTCACCGTAATATTTTGAGTCCGAGATTCTTCATTGACCTCGGCACATTCACTCGTTTCCTCGCTGGCGAACAGGATTGAGATTGGTATGATATCTTGTTGACGGTGAAGGTATGTCCTGTGCTTTCTACCGAAGTATATTTCAATAATGACACTGCCCTTAGGTTCAATGTTCCGGGAAGGCGCATGTTCGGAACACTACAACGCCAATTACGGTCTTCGCGATCCGGCCATGCCCCATATTCTACAGTCGCGTTCAAGCACAAACCGTCACCACAGACAAACACTTCTAGGCGTGAGTGGCAAAGGAAAGATGTCAAACCAGAAACGAAAGCTCACACGCAGGAAGGAGCAATCGTCGGTGAGTCCCGTTTTATCTGTCACGAGAGTGTCCTGTCTGACCATCCACAGGCAAACGCAATGAACTTGGTGTGCAGATGCTCTCTCGTCGTTTGCACGAGCAAGTCTTTCGAAACACAACCTTTCCCCCATATGACCGATCGTTTGTTCAAATTGCACAGGAGCATCTGCAGACGCACGGCCTCGACCCGTCACAGGGGTCCGTTTTGCCGGATATTGGGTTCACACTACCTCAGCTGCAAGGTCACAACATTGACGAACACTTCTTCCGCATTGGCAGTGAGGCTGCACAACCATGGCTGTCGCTCGCAAAGACACTATCCACGTCGGAATTGCCCCCCAAACCTGAGATCTGGCACATACAGGCGGGATGGACGAAGTATCACTTCCTATCGGATGGGTCAAGCTATAGCACCCATGTCGAGTATCCCGAACACGACGGACAGGCGGAGGACATGCTCGTCTTCGATGTGGAAACCATACCGGGGTATAGTCCGTTCGCAGTCATGGCTTGTGCGGCATCCAAGAACGCATGGTACTCCTGGATTTCTCCCTGGCTTCTTGACGAGTCGGCAGATCCACAACATCTCATTCCCCTCGGTCCCCCTTCGCAAGCCAGAGTCGTAGTTGGACACAACGTGTCATACGACAGAGCGAGGATCTCAGAAGAATACAGCGTTACAGGAACTCAGACGCGCTTTCTAGATACCATGGCTCTTCACGTCGCTGTCAAAGGCATCTCATCTCATCAGCGACCTGCTTGGAACAAGTACCGCAAGATGAAAGCGCAGGAGAAAGAGCAAAAGAACGAAGCTGTAGATGCCGTTCTCGAGCTCATGAGAGAGACGGAGCTGAAGCAAGAAGAGGAAGTTGATAGCGAGAAGAAAGAGAAACTCCGTCTCCTGAGGCAGGAGATGGAGGAGAGCCTACCACAGCTACAGGCTGAGGACTCATTGGAAACCGAGGCTGAGCTGTCGTCTAAGCGGTGGGAGGACTTGACCTCTGCCAACTCTCTTGCTGATGTCGCGAAACTGCATTGTGGTATCGTGGTGGACAAGGAAATCCGAAATGACTTCATGACTCATTCCCCAGCCGAGATTTTGGACGGCATTCAAGACTATCTCAGTTACTGTGCTCACGACGTCGCTGTGACCCACGCCGTCTTTTGCAAGGCTCTTCCTGCGTTCCTCAATGCATGTCCAAGCCCTGTGTCATTTGCTGGAATTCTTACGATGGGATCTAGCTTCCTACCCGTCAACGAGGAATGGGGCACCTATCTGGCCAATGCAGAGAGGACTTACCGAGACTTAGACGACAAAGTCAGGAAGCGGCTAGTTGATCTTGCCCATGAAGCCAAAGAGATGATGGAGAGCGGAGCGTGGAAAGAGAGTGCTTGGCTCGGTCAGCTGGATTGGACTCCCAAGGTGGCTGGCAAGAGTCGTGGCATAGAGCCTCCCCATGTACGTTGCTTTGCTTATTTTCTACGCTCATTTAGCTGACATGGAAGTCAGGTTGAACTAGAGGTGGTCATTGAGACAGACACCCCAGCTTCTTCCCCACCAGCGGCAGACTCTGCTCCGGGCACTTCTCATATACCTGCCTGGTATAAGGAGTTCTTGAAGGAAGGTCCTCAGAGTGCCCCAGTTGTCAACCGTATCCTCCCGCTTCTCCTGAAAACCAGCTTTGATGGGCATCCGATGCGCTACACGACTGCGGAAAAATGGCATTATCTCGTGGACGACAATATTACCCGACTTCCAACCGCTCGCTCTGCGAAGACGATCACTCTCTTTAGCTTGACACATGCTGTCCCGTTGTTGGCAGATGGCCATTTGCAATGCAGCGATCCAGATATCGCTCTCTCGGTATCTCAGGGGCTCTTTCCCGCAGATGTTGTGGACGTCATTCGCGCACGAGCTGACGAGTTGGCTCACTTTGCAGAATCTCTCGATGATCCTTGGCTTCGACAACTGGACTGGACTATGAAAAAGGTAGATAGCGCACGCAGCGAGCCATTGTCGTCATCTAAGCCGAAGAAGTCCAAGAAAGTTGTGGCGCCTGCTCCTCCTAAGGTATACTGGCCGAAGTGGTACTGGGACTTGACGAGACCCAGAAAAGACATGCCGTCGGGATCTCTTGATCTTACAGTCCGTAATCGCCTCGCACCTATCCTTCTCCGACTGTCATGGCAAGGATGGCCTCTATTCCATTCCCGTGAACACGGTTGGACTTTCCGTGTCGATCCTCAGTCAGAATACAAGACCCGTCTTAGCGCTCTGACGTTCTACGACCCCGCAGACGATACTCTGCAGCAGTCCGTCCTTCGGAGCGGGTACATGTACTACAAGCTTCCGCACAAGGATGGAGAGAAAGCCAACGTGGGCAATCCGCTCGCGAAGACTTTCATCAAGTACGCACAAGATGGAACATTGACCAGTCCTGGGGACGAGGCGAAGGAGGCTCTCGATATGAATGCTCAGTGCTCGTACTGGATCAGTGCTAGAGACCGTGTCATGAAGCAGCTCGTGGTATGGCAAGATCAACGTCTGAACGCAGGATTCGACGCGTCGGACGACCCAGCGAAGAAGTGGGGCATCATCATCCCCCAAGTGATCACTATGGGGACCGTGACACGTCGCGCCATCGAGAAGACGTGGCTGACCGCGAGCAATGCCAAGAAGAACCGCGTTGGTTCCGAGCTCAAGGCGATGGTTCGTGCGCCAGAGGGGTATGCGATGGTCGGCGCCGACGTCGACTCTGAGGAGTTGTGGATCTCTAGTGTCATGGGAGACGCTCAGTTTGGGATTCACGGCGCAACGGCGATCGGCTGGATGACGCTGGAGGGTACGAAGGCGGCGGGAACAGATCTGCACTCGAAGACGGCGAGCATCCTTGGCATCTCTCGCGATCAGGCGAAGGTGTTCAATTACTCTCGTATCTACGGCGCGGGTATGCGGCACGCGATCCTACTGCTTCTCCAGGCCAACGCTGGGATGCTCCCTGAACAGGCGCACAAGTTGGCGGAAAACCTGTACGCGTCGACGAAGGGCAAGAATACTCATAGGAATGACATTTTCGGACGCAAGTTCTGGTTCGGGGGCACAGAGAGCTACGTTTTCAACAAGCTTGAGGAGATTGCGCTGTCGGACCGTCCGCAGACTCCCGCGCTGGGGTGTGGCGTCACGCATGCTCTGTCGAAGGAGTACCTCCCTGCCGAATTCGGGTCGGATTACATGACGTCGCGCATAAACTGGGTTGTCCAGTCGTCGGGCGTGGACTATCTGCATCTGCTCATCGTGGCCATGAACTACTTGATCGACAAGTACGACATCGATGCTCGCTACCTCATCTCCGTACACGATGAACTGCGATATCTCGTGAAGGAGGAAGACAAATACCGTGCTGCTCTGGCTCTGCAGATCGCGAATCTATGGACACGATCTCTTTTCTCCTTCAAGCTCGGTTTGGATGACCTTCCGCAGGGCGTAGCGTTCTTCTCGGCAGTGGATGTGGACAAAGTCCTCAGGAAAGAAGTGGACATGCCGTGCACCACGCCTTCCCAACCTATCCCCATCCCTCCTGGAGAAAGTCTCGACATGGCGAAGGTTCTCTCCAAGACCAACGGCGGATCCCTCTGGGCAGACGGGTCCGCTATGTCGCCTGTTGACGACAACGTTCCAACGTCAACACCTGAGGGCTACGTGTTGCCCAACTGCCTGACCCACCGTGCTGATAGTGCTGCCTGGCTTCGTGCGCAGGCAACGTCCGAGTTTGGGGAAATCAAGCATCTCGCACAGCAGGCGAGCGGTCAAAAATACGCGGGAGGGATAGGCGACCAGAGGCGAAGCAAAGGGTCACGGAAGTCGAGCCCCCTAGGGAATGGGGCGGATATGGATTGGAGTGAGAGGGTGGAGGAAGTGTTGAGGGCCGATGCACATCGGTGAGATCGATGATGCTGCACCTCATGGTCTTCCTCATGTTACAGATCGGCTTAACTTATTACTTGCTTTGTCGTCCCTTCGTTTTTTGCAGTCTCTGGTTGTGGAAGTCCTCGAAAGTATCATAGTCAATCCCCACTTAGCTATCGCATTCTATGTCCATATAATTCCTGCACACAACTTGTGTCCTGCTACCTGCCTGCCTGCCTGTGGCGTCACTGCCCGACACCGCGTGCATCGATCGTTCCTATCCAGACACGTTCAATACTGGCATGTTGATATTCGAAATGATAAGTTGGCTGTGTTTACCTGGGTCAAAGCGCGTTGGTACTTGGAAGAAGCACTGGTATGATCATCGGAAGCTCATTTCGCAACGCAGCGCGTCGGGGGACATCAGAAATGACTCGGTCGTCGCGGTCGAAGTCGCCACAGGCGCACTGAACTGCACTGAAGCTGTCGATGATTGCCAAGTACGCTGCGCTTCCTACTGACTGCGAACTGCTTCGGTATCACAAGGAGCGCACGACCCTGCGCTACCATCATACTACACGGCATCGGCGTGGAGGCGGGAGACGGTGCGTCAGTGTGAGAGTCGGGACGGCGGGCATGGGGGCGGGCAGACGCGCAGCGCCGCCGTCAAATGAATATTGTTTGGCGACAAAATGTGTCGTTGTATTCGAGGCGGGGGGCGGGGTCGGGGGAAAATGACCAAATGGGACGATTCGCATCCAGGGTTTGACAATGCCGACGACGTGCCACATCAATTCCCGCCAGAAGTCGTACACGCGCTGCGCCACCAATACCCGCTTTAGGCAAGCGTCGGGGTTCGGGATGGGCGCTATTACCTAATTAGTGTACACGAGCCCACCGACGCCCGGCGCTTGATGCGATATCACACCTTCATCACTGTCGAACATGTCGCATCGAAGGCGGGTGACTCTGACTCGAGGCGTCGGCACGAACAAACAACATGCCGAGCATTGTCGGAGTTCGTTGGGCATTGGTGTGTTCGTTGTCAACAAACGGCGTATAAAATGCTCGTCGACCGGCGCAGCTAGTTCTGCACCGAGCCCCCGCCGCCTCGTCCCCGCCCTCAGATCACCCGCCTTCGCCCTCATCTGACTCATCCTCCCCTTCTTGCCCGTCGCATCCCCGCCTCGTCCGGCCTCCCGCCCACATTATACCGATATGTACTACAACACCCCGTCGCCGACCCAGCCGACCACCCCGCCGGCACCGTACCCCTACACCAACAACCTGCCGCCGTCGCCGGTGACGCCGTCGAACAGGCATTTGGGCGGAGATCCGAGAGCACCCCAAGTTCGGTCGGTAGGCTTACCCTATGGCACACCCCGTACGTGACTCCCCCACATCGACGCGTTTTTCCTCATTATTCATATACTTTGCGTGTTGTACAGATGGCTTGATGACACCTCCAAGCAGCCCGGAGAGAAACCGCACCAATATGCCTACAACCCTCGCTCGAGAGCTCACACGCGGTTACGCTCACACCATGCCGCCTTTCTTGCTGTTCCAAGCGCCAGTGTTCAACCGCCTATACGCCCAGCCTGCCACTTCGCCCGAATCCTCCACTATATACGTTCACATCGGCCGTCACGCCTTTGCCATATCCGGCGCGAACGGCGTCGTCACTTTGTGGGATGTCGTGCAGCGATTGGCCACCGAATGGGTGCGCTACCGCCGTCAAGATGACGAGAGGGGTTCTACCAGATATACCGCAGAGGGAAATTTGGTCGGAGACATTTATGCCAGTAGAGGCTTCTACTTCGATGGCTTGACCCCTTCAATCGCCGGTCCCAGCCACTACGACCTTCACCTGAGATTCTGAGCCTGAGCATCAACGAACGCCCCTGCTCCCTCTGACTCTGCGCTGCTGTCCGATTGCTGCCGGCTCCTTTTCTACCTCATTCAACACTCAGTATGTTGGACGCTTTGTCGCTCTGACCCCGTTGGCAGGCCGACTTGGTTTCTATACGAACACTCACCCCCCACTCAAGACACAAGACTCTATACCCCGCTGTCGCGATACCCGTACTCCATCCGATGTTTTGTAACTTTTTTTCATTATCACTCTGCTATTCGAACACTGTTTTGTTTTGAACACTGAACTCCTCCCCATTATCGTCAGTACCCCTGCTCTACCTGTAGTCTCCTTGCTGTCTTGTCTGTCTGTCTGTCTACCCCTGCTCTCTTAGTCCTTTGTCCTTCCCCGACCTCATTGTTGTTATTGTTGTTTGCTCGTCGTCGTCCATAGAAATAGCTCTCGTTTGGCTGTCGTAGTATCGTTGTACGTCAAGTCTGAATCGGAATGCAAAGTCTACTTGACCCATCCCCCGTAGAATCAGAAGAGCTGCAGCCGGCCAAGACGTCGGATGATAGGTATTTCTGATCACACTTGTCTCTGGAACTCTTCAAATGCCCCCCTGGTTGTCCTCCTCCATCATGATACTGCGATTTACGGCATCGATTATAGCATCATCACAGGAGCATGCGATAGTAGGCCTCAAGGCCTCACCGGTATCAGGTTCGGCCTCATTCACGATTTTTCAGAACCAGATCTCATAATACCGTACTGTTTCTGATAAAAGGATATCAAAGGCTTACCAGCAGTAGTACGTCGAACCACGGTATCACACCATCATACGACCATGCCTCCGGTCTGCGAAGTGGTTCGGTTTCCCAGCTCAGCTGCGTACAGGACTGACCCCTCCACTTTGCATGAGGCGTACGACATCTTGCATGGCATAGACGGTGTCCAAGCGTGAGTGGCGTCCTAATTCGGAGGGTGTTGCCTGGCTCACGTCGCATCCTTCATAATAGTACATACCACGGTCTTCAAATCGGAGACTCTGGTACCCTATACGGATTCATCCGTAAGTCAATCGTGTCCATCTCACCAAACTCACCTCTGATACATATACCTCTACAGTATGGGGCACCATGGAACGCCACAAGACCTTCACCACGACCCAAACATACGCGAAGGAATTCATCCCGACACTTCAGAAAAGCCTCAGCGGACCCGCGTCGCTGCTCTACCACGTCCACTTCTCCGTTGATCCTCGGCTGGTCCTTCGCGCCTCAGCTGTAGAGCTCGTGTACCTGACTGTACAGCTTCGAGGTGGAGGAAGCCCTGCAGAAGAGGATCTCGCGGAGATGAAATCTCATTTGAAGGCTTCTGTGCACGAAGGCGCGTGGGGGCAAGCTGAAGAGAAGCGGAATGTGTTCGTGGTCCTGGGTGGGTTGAAAATGGTTAGTCTTCCTCTTCTTGTCAGGATATCCGAGAGCTTACTATGTTCTACGGCCTGTCAAATAGTCAGAGTCTGGATACAAGTGGAATGGAACGACAAAGCTCGTAGTCAAAAGCGAAATGGTCCGAATTGGCGTTGCAGAGTACAAAGTTGCGAAATTGTCATATTTATAAGAAGTGTCAGGTAATCTTCCTGGTAGAGCAAGATAGACGATATCGCGACAGAATTTCAAACACTCACAGTCCTCGCAACTTTTGGTTGGCGTCCGTCCAACATGTGATGATCTAGATATTTGGTGGAGTAGTATATAAAGGTCCAGAATATACTTATACTCAAGACAACCCTCTCGAGAGCAGTAAGTCCTGCGACTGCGTTCAAGAGTGTCTAAGCGCCCATCGAATCGGAGTATGTCGATCACTCGGATCAGAGTACTAAGTATGTAGGAATGCGGATTATTCTCCTCCAATACTGCATTACAATCCACAATCCGCGTACTATCATGGCCGAAATGTTCAAAGCAGGCAGTTTCAAATGAGAGAAATATATTGAATGTAACTAATACAGACGAACTCTTAGTTGTACACGGTATGGTTAGTAGCTCGCTCATCGTTCACATCCACTTCTTGTCCTAATACCATCATCACCACCGCTTCCTGATCTTTCATACGCATCTCATCGCAAAATGGCAGGCGTTTCAGGGTTTACACAGGTGAGTCCATTCAGTGTCATTGTTCACCAGTGGGAATTAGACCACCATTAGACGGAGGAAATCGCGTGCGTTCAAGTTGGTACGTACGAAGACCTAAGGTGGTTATATGCGCTCATTTCACGCGTCCCTTCACTCCACTGACATATCAACCGTTCTGTAGCACTAAAATGACGCGTAGAATAAGTGTTCAGAATTTCTCAGGTGCCTCCGGAACAAGAGTCAAACTCACGACGATTCGAGCCTTCTCCGACACATCCCTCTGCTGCTCTGAGATTTCGGCATATCCTGTCCACTTCCCTCGCCGTCGAATACTTAGATCTATATTGGCCCAGGTCTGTCGCTGGTAAATCTTTGTGTAGGGATTATTGGTGAGTGTCGGCTTTTGAGGAGAGTCCGGGACTGACTGAGGATGGACGATGGTGTTACAGCGGCGCGGTACTGTACAGGTGGGGGCTGTTGTTGAGAGGGTATGATGCTCAACACAAGCAACCTCTTGAGAACCCTCCGAATCCTTCTCATCCTACCAAGGGCCGAAATCCCTCGCATCCGGCGGGCGTTTTTCCTGATATCGTGGTCCCGCAGATAACCACTGCGACAGCCCACGACTGTGCTGGTGCTGAATATCCATACGTCCGGTTGTTCTCTCATGCAGGAAGAAAACAGCGGGACCAGTATATACGGCACGATACAGAAGAGCATCTGCGTATCAAGTTCAGAATCCCAGAGATCGCTGTCCCAGAAGATTCCAAATCGCAGGACCGAGCCGTAGCTGGACCGACAGATGGGTATCATTCACGATCAGACCCGTGGAATTCTCGTCTAGGGACCTAAGTAGAGCCACGGAAACTGTAGCGCGGTCAGTCTCAACCCCAAGACATGTACCAGCGGCCCGTCGGCGAGAGACCAGAGGCGGCGATAAGTCAGTCATGCGACTTCAAGCTTCAAGTTCGTGGCATTGATGCAGCAGCAGTTGTGTGTGAGTTCACTGCGATCAAATATTGGTGAGCTCGTTATGGCAATGTGCTTAGACACATACCGCTCATGACTCTATCTGTGCGAAGTCCAAACTCACGTCATTTCAGCGGTTCTGCATCTCAACGAGACCGATGTAAAGGTATGGGAGGAATGCCAGGATTAGCGACGGGGAACTCGAGGTTGCCACTGCTAGGGTTAGGAGCTGTGCGAATTCAGGGTTAGGGTCACCAAGATACGATCTCGATTTCCCTGAGCGCCCCGGCCTGCATGTACCGTCGCAGCCTCGTTATTCCGCTTCGCCATCATCCACGACGAGACCAGCACTGCGCTCGACATGTACAGCGATCATGGCGAGGCATGGAGGAGAGGCGGAAGGCACGTACGTCGGACAAGACGCGAAATTTAAGCAAATCAGCGAAGCCTTGGAATATTAGCATCGCGCCGTGATCCGGAGGGAGTTCCGGGAAGGAGCCATTCAACCTGAGACTCGCCTCTCCTGCCCTCTGCCTACTCTCCTTCCATCCACCACCTTCACGTATGTTTTTATCTCAAGCTCCTTCGACGAATTTCTGACCTTAGCAGTTCTCTACACAGCTGGACTGTTTCGAACGGTCGTTGCGCATTTCGGCCAATATGAAGTGGTCAGAACGAGCAGATATCCAGGCGATCATCACAGAACTCGACAGCAGAGCCAATCACCGCAACAGCTACCAGCAATCCCTCGTCATGCAGATCCAGGAGTACCCGGAGTGGGAGGTGCGACTCCGCTAGATCTGTTTTATCCCACATTCACGCTCACTGCAGGGTGTAGAGTTTTGTCGCAGCCCATGACGAGGCACAACGTCTCGGGATCGCGTTCAGTGGTCAGGGGTACGATAAAGATCTCTGCACTATATTCCGGGAGTTCCAGCACGTCAAGAATTCTACGACTCGCATCCGGGTGACTGTCGCGGAACTGGAGACACTCATCGCACCGTTGCAGTTCATGCCGGAGGAGGTCCTGTCGCTCATATTCCAATTGGCCAGTATAGACTCACGCACAATACCGCAGCAAATACCTGGCTATCCACAGAGCGGGACTGCCTTCCAGCCTATCCCTCTCATCATCGCCTCGGTTTCTAGGCGGTGGAGGAGTATAGCGTTGAAGACGAGTGCACTTTGGGCAAACGTGTACGTTGCGATGGCACGACCCCAGTGCTGGCCTAAGCTGGCGATGCAAAAGTCTGGGAGGCGTAAGCTTGAAATCACGATTGATTGTCGGGCTGTGGACTGTCCGAGGACCGTCCACCTGGACCTGTTTCTGGAAGAAATGCTACCTCATGTTGAACGCTGGTCCGCCGTTTCGGTCGTCGCAGATCACTGCAAGGTGCTGGAGACCATTGGCAGACGTCTCGCACAATTGGCCTCTCCAAGCCTGCAGGACATTCGGTTCACGTTGACGGGACGGGGCCCGGCGGGTGATCAGCACTTCACAATCCCTCAGCTGTTCGCTGGTGGTGCTCCGCAGTTGGCCCGCGTCCGCGTTGACAGCGTCGCTCTTACCTGGAATTCCCCCATTCTGACGAACCTGGATACGCTAGATCTGCGATGGCTTTGGAGCGATACCAAACTCAGCTACGACCAATTCCACTCGCTCATGAAAGTGTCGCCGACGCTCACGACGCTCGTCCTCCGGGGCTTCTACGTCCAGCTGCTGCCGGCTACCAACTATGCACCTATACACGCGCCCGCTCTCCAGCACCTCGAGATATCAGGTGACAGCGTGTGCGCTATGCTGTCTCTCCTCGTGACCCCCTCCCTCATCTCCCTCTTACTTGCGAACGTGGACGAGAGCGAGTTCCGCGTGCTTGGGAGTTTCTTCCAGTCGTCCAAAAAGAGCCGTTACCCGTCGCTGTGCTCGCTCACTCTCTTGAACGTCAAGACTTCCAAGCCGACGCCGGGATTCTTAGAGGTCATGGCCAACATCACTGACCTGACCATCATCAACGCCGGCTCTGAAGATTTCTTGGCGGTTCTTCGCGCGCGACAAGAAGGCGATGACGAGACTATCGGCCCCATCATGCCTGCCTTTCCGCGTCTGCGCAACCTCACGTTGCTGCATGACGTCGATCCGGGAACGCTATTGGAAATGGTCAGCAATCGCAAAGAGCACGATTTCCCTTTAGAGTCTCTCATTGTCCACGCGGGCTCGCTGAGCACGGAATTTCAGCAACAGCTTCAACAGTATCTTAGGGTCGACGGCATCTACTACCGTATTGCAGACCAGTAATCCCCTGCCAGCTCCTCCTCTCTCGCACCTTCCCTGTACATCATTTTCCCGCTACCATATCGACATATGCGGCGCTGATTCCCTGGGAATAACCGTGTTCTGCGGGAAGGACGGATACCACGGAGATTTAGCGGGTCTTGTTGTTTGCTGGTCAGCTGCTGGACAGTGCTCACCGAATTCCCACAAGTTGCTCTTGCCTTTCTCCTTCTGGTGTTCCTCTCCCCTTCTCTTCGCACACACCCCTTTGAAGCCAATTTCCGGCACTGTGGCGAGTGCCGAGATGGAAGTCGCGGAGGTGAAGAACAACCAGACGTCGCTCCATCCCCACATGAAGCCATCTCCGAATCGCCAGTGTTCGTATTTACCTGGGTACTTGGCCCAGTATCCCGCATGTTCGTCTGTTTATTCCCCTCCCTTCATCATTACCGTCGTCACCCGCATAACCAAATCTGACTCACTTAATGCTTTCTCCTTCGCTTCGTTCATTCTTGCCGTCCTGTTTGTATCACCCCCATCGTCATTATTGACTTGTCCTGTCCGTATACCAACGTGCGAGGGAAACACCCCTGCATCCACCGCATCACGATACGACCACCCTTTATCTCCCCCATGCTCCTTTTTATACGTCCAGAAGTAATATCCAGCACAGTGCCGTTCGTACAGCGCCAGCTGCGCTGCAATGTATTCCCTACGCACTTCAATATCATTGACAACGCCATGCAATGACCCGGGGTTGAGCGCGCCAGACCACTCGCCGACGACAAGCGCACCGCCTGCCGCCTCTAGCTTCTGAACGACGCGCGCAAACATTTGGGGGGTGTCTGCCTGCAGGTCCCGGAGGTTGTGGGCATGCTGAGACGCAGGGGTATTCCCGTCCTGTTGTGTGAAGCATCGGTAGAGGTGATGGTCGAGGACCATGAACGGCAGCGTATGCGCCTGAGATTCAATGAAGCCGGTGGCTTGATCGGTCTGCCATGCGTCCCCAATGTAGATCGGGATCTGCGAGTCGACCTGGCGGAGCACGCGACCTGTGTCGAGGTACCACTTCTGCAACGCGGCGTTGTGGTCGTCGGGCTGCGGCTCGTTGAGGAGCTCGATCCCGACGATGTTGTGCAGTGGTGGGGTCTGGGATTGAGCGAAGCGCGAGAGGTGGGTGAGGAGGACGGTGAGGACGTGGGTCGTGCGAGACATGTTATGCTTCGTGAAGAACCCGGGGTTGGGCGATGACGTGCCGGAGTGTGCATCGCGATTCTGCTTGCCCGGTGCAGCGTGTAGATCTATCATCATAGCATAGCACATGTGACACCGATCAGCTGAATGTAGAGCTTACGGACGGTACTCCGGCTTTCTGCTCACCTATGAGAACGCCTAAACCATAGCGACGAGCTGTCGCGATCGCGTTCGTGATCCGCTGCCATGCGCCCTCATAGACGGAGAGACGGTCTGCGAAATCTGTCCCTTGCAGGACAGAAGGGTCGGCTCCACATACATGATAGTACCCAATCTGCATTCAAAGACACAGACATGGGCGCATCAGCGCATTGTGCCTACTCAATAACCTGCAAGGCACTACTCACCGGAATCCGAACGGTGTTGATCCCTCTTTCTGCGATCCATCTGAAGTCCTGCTCTGTGATCCACGTGTCCCAGTGATGTTCGAGTGTCTCTTTAGCTTGAGATCCACGCGCCACGTCCAGATCGCTCTGACCGGGCTCCGAGGCGTGGCGAAAGGGCGCATCGGTGATCCATCGTTCGAGTACGAACCAAGATCCTGGGTATTACGAGTGTGTTCAGCCATTTCTTCGTCTATGGTGATAAGAGTGGTACTAACCAAGATTGACACCGCGTTGTTTTCGAAGAGTGAAGACGTCTCGTTCCGAAGGGAACTGCGCGCGGCTGTCAATATTCACGGTGTCGACGCCTTCGTCGTGCTTCGAAGAGAGTCCGTGCTTGAGGATGTTTGAAAGTTTGTGCATGTCAGGAGTATGCAGGGGGGGTTCAGGCGTGCAAGCGCTGAAATCAACTCCCCCCCACCCAGACCCCGGGAACCGCGCAAGAGGGTCTCTCAGATCCACTGATAACAGGCTGATAAGATGCCTTATCTCAACCTTTTCGACACTGGATAATCTACGATGGCGGATGGTGCGCGACCCCTCTTCTCTCTCTGTCTCTCACTTCCCCCGGCCTCCACAGCATCCTCACTCACTTCAATACCAGGCACCTCTTCACCACCATACCCCAGCATGTCGTCACTTGCCAGCAAGTCATGATCCTCCCTGTACCGGTCAGTTACTTCCCCCGGAATTCCAAGCGCACCTTCCTCCTTCTTTGAGACAAATATGTCTACTACCAAGCGGGGGAACGCGGTCGCGACATTGGTTCGGTGGCCGGGTGTAGTGGGTCCAACAGGTGAGTGCTCCAATGCGATATGATATAATCCATTGAACTTCCAAAACGTCCGCGGTTGCCCACAGGAAGTCGGATCGCAAATGGCGCAGTGGATCGGCACGTTCGTGCACGGCGATGTTGTCGTCCATTCAGCGGCCTTTGCATAGCTCATCCGAGTGTAGTGGTAGGGACAGTTGGATGTTATGCGGTACGTCGTACCTGTCTTCCATAACTGCGTATGGCATTCATCATCGCGTCCGCAGAATCCGCATGGATTTACGCCGATCTGTTCGCGTTCGGCCTCGTTTCAACATAACATCCAAATCGTGTGCGCTCATGGACTTACGTTCGTCAGCAGAGGCCCGTCGTCGACTCCTCGCAACGCCTTGAGTACATGGGCTCCGACGTGTGCCCTCATCTTGCTCAGCTTCATTTTCGCTCCGCAGAGGTAGCACGACACCGTAGCAGATGCTTTCGGCTTCTCGAACTGGAGGTTTTTTGGTACGTCTTTCACTTCAAAGGCTGTTTCACCTGTCCAGACTGCTAATCAATGTCTATCCATTATAGTTAGGATAATCACCCCTTGCGTACCGTTTGGACCAGCATGACGGTACGGCAACGAGTTGGTCTCCATCACGGGCAGAGTCTGTAGGTTCAAGACTATCTCTTCGCTGTCCGGATTCAGTGCTGACCATGCATCTTCTAGTGTATCCTCCAATTCGGCTCGGCTTATGGACCAGGTGCTGTTATCGGGGCCAGTACTTGGGAGCGATCTGTTACGTTTGGTGATGTCGGGGGCTAGGGGGTGAACAAGATGACCAGGAAGAGATAAGACAAACTGTTGACGTGTCTTGAGGGTCTTTCCTTTGCGAGTGCGGTCACTATGTAGCTGGATGTATTCTTGAATCCAAATCCACTCCATGTCTTGACCGAGTGTGCGCTCTTGAAGCTTGATGGCCTGTGCGATAACTGTGATTCCGCTATTCTTCTTCTCGAGCTCTGCAACATCAACTGCAGTAAGCCTCCCCTTCACTCCCTTCTTCTCAAATCCTATGATGTCCAGTACAGCAAGACATATTGTCTTCTTCACGTGGACGAGAGCAGCACCAAGGTCTCCACTCTTAACATGGTCGCCTTCAGCAAGGTTATCCGAGTTAAGATCAGAGTTGCGGGCATGGAGGTCATCGAGAGTTACTCCACGGGCACGCAAGGTGCGAACGGAGACCAACTTGGCGCGGTTTGATGTCAGGAGAGATGTGACCACAGAGCTTTTGAGATACTTCTTCCCCTCAATGATCAAATAGTCCTCGAAATCATCTCTGAGGACCTCAGATTGGCCCGCAAGAAAGTCTTCAAGGTCCATGCCCTCCGGTAGGTCGTCATAGTCCTCCGACTCTTGATCCGATGTGAAAGTGGAGGTAAGGCTTGAAAGCACAGATGATGAAGGAAGGAGGGGAGTATCATCAAGAATCTCATCATCCTCAATCTCATCTACATCAGGACCTTCATCCTCTGAGTCAGAGCTCTCATCCATCTCTTGTGCAGATTGGAAAGGCTGAGACTGAGGCTCTGAGTCTGAGCTATGAGGTGAAGAGGTGGTGATTGGCTGCTGAGTAGGGGTTGGATCTATGGGCATATCATCAGAAGTGGGCTGGTGATTATCTGCATCATCTGAGTCTGGTAGGACAGACTCAGCTTCTACATCCTCAGTTCTTCGATCATCTTCATTCCAATGGACACCGACATAGACCCCCTTCGGACGAAGTAGATCAAAGTTGGATCCTCGAGGAAAAGCAGTAGCAAAGTTGACACAAGCGTCAGATCCAAAGTTGGCCTCCAGAATAGCATTAGCTCTGGCTTGAGCTTCTCCCCATGCAGCTGCAATATTGACAGAGCCAACATGCACATCTGCGTCCCAAGACTTGGGATTGATATGATCAATTCCCTTAGCATCCTTGAGAGTTAATCGCTGATGACCTCGATCAAGATCAGGATTACGCTCATAAATTGCCTGGATGCCTGCAGCAATACTGAGCTTTTCAGCAATCTGCAACACATCTCCATTCCGAGAATGTGTTTGTGTCCGAACATCCCCAAAGAGTCGCTCCAAGAGATCGGTGCCCTCCAGAATGCAATAGAAAGGGAGGTCAGGGTGGAGCAGCTGAAAGCGCAGGATATTGAGAATGATGCTTTTGACAATGGCCTGCGAGTCTGCATAAAGAGCACCTGTCATGAAGCTAGTGCCATGTTTGTCATACATGACTGCAGCCAGAAAGGCATAGGTGGCAAGAGAGATGACCTGATCTGTCAAAGACATGGAGACATCAATGAATGGCTGCACAAAGCAATAGACCACGGTGGCAAAGAATGCAATGCGCTTGCGCTGAAGGCTTTCAGTAGGATGGAAGGGTAGAGGGGATTTTTCAAGCCCTTTGAGCTCTTGGAAGAGACGCACAGCCTTTGGGACATTTTGCTTGTCTGCAGGATCTAGAAGCTGGCGTGCTGTCTCTGCGTTAAGCTCGGGAATGTCTTGTAAGTGCCTGAAGATGTGAAGACATGAGATGTTGACATCATGAAGCATAATGCCATTGGGATTTCTTGATAAAGTGGCAAAACCTGAAATAAAAAATTGAACAAATAACTTAACCGTCAAAGAAATATAAACTCACGCTTGATGATGTGCTTGGGGTCACATGTAGAAACAACATCATCTTCTCCCACACGAAGATTGAGACCCACGAGAGGGGCTGCAGCCTTTCCCAGATCAGAGGTAGGGTCCAGTGTACTCGCTGTCCCTATCAGGTGACGGGCAAGACGAAATGAGGCTTCACCATCGGTGGCAATTGTGCGGATGGGACCGTGCTTTGCTGCACCATTAGGATGCTTCTTCCAGACAGCCATAATCAGCAGTAACAGTGCCTTCAGCTCTTCTCCAGTCTCAGCCTTACAAGATGCAGAGAGAACAATAGGAACAGCAGAGTAGTGTTCACTCTGACCAAGAGGTGCAATGGCCACCACAGTCCCATCCTTCCCATAGTGACAGGTAGGCTCAACATCTCCATCCTCTGTCCCATGGAGGGCAGTCCTGATGCCCAAGACAGACTCATAGGAAGAGACTGTCAAATCGAGGCCTTGACTGTGCTCCCGACAAGGTCCAACAACAGAGTCTTTGAGTCGGAGATAGCGACATCGCTGCTCGATAGCCAGGCCATCAATAAGAAGTGCGACACCAGGAAGCCCGTAGAAGAATATGTCTCCAGATGGGGGAGGTTTGTGATCAGGATGGAACATGGAGGATATACTAGCACTGATCTCTTCTTCGGTAGGTAGGCTAACACATGGGTGCAGCTTTGGAATATGACTATGACGTGTGATAGTGGCGGAAGATGGGAGACCATGGGAGTGATGGAGGGTGTACAGCAGTCGTGGCCCACCGATAGCCTTGACCAAGAACCCGACATCAATATCTTGCATACTGTACTTGCCCCTTGGTGAATACAGCCCATCGAGTGACCGTTCAATATAGGATATGATGGTTCGTGGATTGGAGCCACGCCGAAGGGCAGCTGTGAGCAGCCGACGAAAGCTCTTCACATCGTTCTTGGCGCAGAGCATGATGAGCCGCTTGTGGTCAGAGAGCAGTCTATTCCTGACACCCAATTTGCGTCGCAGATTGTTCAGCTATGAATATATCCCATTGTATCTTCAATGTGTAGCATAATGAACAAGCTCGCACGAACCTTCGTCGTAAGTCGTCGGTTCGTGGCCAATGATTTGGCAGCCACAGCATTGATTTGAATAGAATTGAGATAAGCATAAGGAGTATGTAGCGGGGCACTTTGCGCGCGGCGTAAGAAACTATGGTATTTCGACAGATTGGGTACAAGGGCGCAGGATGCGCAGACCCCACGGGAATACTCGAGTCCGCCGATAAGTTCTCCGGTGCAGTCCAGCGAGCGAAGACGCAGCGACCCGCGGTCAAGAATGGGCACCCACGGCAAGCTGTCCGTATCGTGCATTTGAAAGGCGTAGGTACTGTACACGGAAGATGGCCATACAACTTCGACGCCGGCGCAAGTAGCTCTGCGGAGGGGAGGTGGTTCCGCAAAAAGAGAGTGCAGTCCGAGTTCATCAGCGTCATCTTGAGAACCGTCGACCAGTGGGGCAGGTGGAGAATGCGCCGAAGCACTGGTGTGCGACATGACGACCGACGTACTATGGCCGATTGGAAGCAGATTGGGTGTGGATGCGCCCGATGGAACTTCGCTACCCGGGTACGAGCTGGGTACAGGAGTTGCTCGTCCGGACTGTGAACCAGATCGAGCAGGTGTCGAGAATCCAGAAGATGATGCTGAACAAAGTGCGAAGTGTCCGTCAGAAAAATACGGTCGTATATAGCGGAAACGTACTCACCTGATCGTACCCCAAGCCTCGCAGACCTTGAGCCGCCAAATTGATCGGTCATTGTTTGCTGCATCTCCTCGATTCCTCGTCTCCTTGCTGCTGCTGATTGCTTTTGTGTACAGGCGCGTGAGCCGCGATGCTTCTCCATATTGTGAGGATTCATGTGGGGGGACGTGAGTTTGCAGGGGGTTCCGCACAGGTCGCAATCGACGATCGCTTGACCGGTGGAGGTATCAGTTCGTATGTTGAGAACGACACCATTCTTGAGTGTCACGGTCGACATGTCGATGGGAGTGACCGGCTGCGGATGGGGAGTGAGCTTATTCTCGTATGAAGAGGAATGAGAGTAACGAACGCGAAGTGTGTGTGTGGTGTCGATACATATCTGAACATCTTATCAGCCTGTTATCGGCGGATCTGAGAGACCCTCTTGCGCGGTTCCCGGGGTCTGGGTGGGGGGGAGTTGATTTCAGCGCTTGCACGCCTGAACCCCCCCTGGGAGTATGTCTCTGTGTCCTATCGTGTTCAAGGATGGATCCCGGATTAAGTAACTCCTTGTCCATTCCGGGCAATTTTGAATCGGGCCGGGGTGATGACTAATCCGCTACTGTGTCATTCAACGTTCTCAGTCTCTCTGCCCAGTCCGTATCTTCGTGAACACACTCCCTCACCATGGCCGGGATTAACCTCAATGCTATCACGGAAAATGCAACGCGCTTTGGTACGCGTTTGCAGGAAACCATATCCGAACACACACGCGAATTCGCCTTGTCTCGCGGGTCGGGCACCTCCTACTTTGACATGCCAGAGGAGCGAGTGCGCAATATCCGGAATCAGCTGGACTCGAGCAGTGACAGGGAGAAGTTGGATGCGATGAAACGTTTGATAGCAGTGCGTACTATCCCCTTCTCGGTATATATCCAATCAGCAAACCCTCATTCACGCAGCTCATTTCCAAAGGTCGGAACGTCTCCGAGTTCTTTGCTCAGGTAGTCAAGAACGTTGCATCCCACAACATCGAAATCCGCAAGCTCGTTTACATCTATCTCCTGCGATACGCAGAGCAGGAACCCGATTTGGCGCTGCTGTCTATCAATACCTTCCAGAAGGACCTGTCCGATCCCAATCCGCTCATTCGTGCCATGGCACTTCGTGTCCTTTCGGGAATCAGAGTGTCGATGATTGGTAGCATCGTAGTACTAGCTATCAAGAAGTGTGCCGCGGACATAAGTCCGTACGTCAGAAAAGCCGCAGCACTTGCTATACCCAAGCTCTATAGGTGCGCCGCCAAGACTGTAACTCATCTCCATGTTGCAGCCCTCATGTATTCATATAAGTAGTCTGGACACCGCACATCAGCCTGAGCTGATCACAATCATATCTGGCCTTCTGCGAGATAAATCTCCGCTTTCCACGGGAAGTGTCATCGTCGCGTTCGAAGCGGTATGCCCGACCAGACTGGACCTCTTGCACCAACATTACCGACGTCTATGTCGAACTCTTGTCGATATGGATGAATGGGGGCAGGCTAACCTGCTCACTCTGCTGACACGATATGCTCGCACGATGCTGTCTCGGCCCATCGTGACGCTGGGAGAAAAGGCGGACCCCCAAGAAGAGGTAGACCAAGACTTGAAGTTACTTCTCACTTCATCCGAGCCATTGTATCATTCGAATAACCCCGCGGTATGTTGCTCCTTTCTAAGATATGACCTGCACTCATTGCTCTCAGGTCGTACTCGCGGTTGCTCGAGTTTTCTACTACCTTGCACCACCATCTGAAATCAAGAAGATGGTATCTCCACTCATTCGGCTCCTGCACGTATCATCCGAGGTGGAACGCGTCGCTCTCGCATACCTGCTCATTGTGTCACATACTCAAGCAGTAAGTCATCAAACTCTCGAACTTCTGACGTATGCTCACCAAGTCGCCGTCAGTCTTTATTAGCACCGCAGTATCCTTCATTCTTTGTCCGGTCAAACGATATCCGTCCAATAAAGCAAGACAAGATGCAGTTACTGAGGATAGTGATATCAGCTGATAACTATCAGGCTCTGCTACGCGAGTTCATCGTAAGTTCAGCTTTCCCCTTCAGCACTATTTTCTAACATAAGTTGGATGGTAGCATTATGCAGATGACCCAGACGATGAACTTGTGGCCGACGCTATTCAGGCGATAGGATACTGCGCCCGTGTCATTCCCGAATCCACTCAACAATGTCTGAACGCGTTGATGAGCTTCATTCAGAGCCCTCATGGTACGTCCCTACGTCGAATCAATTTGACAGGTATCTTACCCGTGTAATTGACTAGACACGGTCGTGGGAAATGCCGTTCTCGTCCTCAAATCCCTCGTTCAGATCCGACTTCACAAGCAAGACACGACGACCGTGTCAGCCGCTTATTCTCCAATGGCCATCATTTCCCTTCTAGCGTACAGAATAGACGAGATCCATCATCCGAAAGCTAGGGCTTGTATTATCTGGCTGGTCGGACAGTATGCCGCTGCAGCACCCAATGCGGAGAACGGTGCCGTGCCGCGACCATCTGGGATTGAAGGTGTTGCTACGTGGGCTCCGGACGTCCTACGGAAAGCTGCGACATCGTTCGCGAATGAGGTTCGTGTTGATGTGACATTCGTCCGCGCAATTTATTGACACCTTCGTACCCAGGACTCTATCGTCAAATTGCAAACTATCACTCTCTCCGCCAAATTACTGGTGTTGAACCCCACCGACCGGACGCTCGGTCTTTTGTCCCGTTATGTCCTGTCGCTGGCGCGATATGACTTGAACTTTGACGTGCGTGATCGAGCGCGGTCGATCGCCTCGCTTCTGGCTGGCGTCACGAATACCTCGAGTATGAGTCTATACCCGGACGAGGAGAACGGATACGAGGAGAAGCATGCTGGTGTGGTGCTACGTCGGGAGCAGGTCATGATGGTGTTGTTCGAAGGCAAACAAGATGTCACCGAGGATGGGATCAAGTCATGTAAGCACTTCACGTATCGTCATTCCAACCAACTCATATTGATTTTCGGTGCTGAATACAGACGACCCACACGCACTCCTCGGCTCCATCCGCAGTATCACCAACCGCGACACCTACAACAACATGTACCTCCCCGACTGGCTCGAGAATGGAATCGACTCGTCACTGCGAGACAGCGCCGACGACGCAGCGCCACAGCCCATGGCAGCGGTCACGTCCCTCTCTGCCGCCGCTGTGCCCCGCTCTATCGCGTCGCCCAGTCGGAACACGCCTGTGGTCCTGACGCCGACGGGTCCGTCGCCTGCAGGATCCTTCAGCGGGAGACAGGAGGCGACGAATAAGGTCGGGTGGACGGATTTGGATAAGTTCTACGAAGAGGGTAGTGAGGACGAAGAAGACGACGACGACAACGACGAGGAAGAAGAAGAGGAAGAAGACGCTGAGGAGGAAGAGGAGGAGGAGGAGGACGGCAGTGAGGAGGATGCCGAAGAAGAGGCGGAGGCGGAGGATGGCCACAGCGGTGCTGAGGATGACGCAAGCGAAGAGGTCGAAGGTGGCGACGATTTGCACACCACCTCCGTTGTTCACGCTGCTGCACCTGTGGAGACCCTGGGTGCATCGCCTTGGCAAACTGAGCTCCCTGAACCGCTTCATGCAGAGTGACCGTCACAGCGTAAAAGTTTCTTTCGAGCAGTGTTGCATTGTGGTGGGTCGTCACGTTCCTTGTCCCATCCAGGTATCAGGTTTTGAATTCTGATACATCCGATATGGAAAGACAATCAATTGATGCAGGCGGAGGAAGAGGTCCAAAATGGCGTGGCGTTATACATGAGCACGAGAGGGTAGCGACTGCGAACAATAACATTTGTGCGAGGTCATAGCCGCGGTGGCGTAACTTCCACCTTTTTTTGGGTAGAGCTGTTGTTCTTCGGAGTATCAGGTTATGGCCGATATCCGATACCATCATACGATTCTCTTCAAGTTCTTCCAGTGCACGCGCAGAGGCGGAGGACAGTGGGCTATGAACTTGAAGGATCAAGCTTCAGTATCGATATTATCGCAATTAGTGTGGCGATGAGCATGAGCATGCGGAACCGACTCCTTTGGCAACGCACGACTTGGACGATTCGCGCAGTTCGATCTGAGGTACAGAGTAGTGACCAGTAGTCGTAGCATTTGATTTGGTACAGTGGGCGCCCGGAGTTCACCACATGTCTTCGCCGTGCGGAAACTCGAAGTAGGTTCTATTGTGTTGCATCGTGCAAAATGCATGTTCACAGCTGTTCTTGAAACGGAAGGCATGTCCACAACTTCAATAACGCCACAAACTCGGAGTCACAAACTCGCAGCTCCCAAACCACTCTGGGATAATTACGCTCCGTCAATATTGTGACTGCAGTGACAATATCCACGGGACCACGACCAGTGCATCCATTCAGCGCTACGCTTGGGCGTTGAGTGATGATACTCAACGGACCGGTGCAATTATGATATGGAAGCGCCGCATGTGAGAATGTGGTATCCTGAGTCCTCAGATGAGTCCTCTTCAGCTTCAGAGACCGGATGTCGAACGAGACCACGGATATACCGATACAATATACCGCCCATCACAGATGACATCGCCACAGCAACGCAAATAATACACTCCATTTGAGATCTTGAAAAACAAGTGCTACAACACTGTTACACAGTCACGGTCGCGCGGTGGCGCCAATTACTAGTACAAGGAAAGGAATAACATGGATTGCGGTCATTTACACCGACACAACAGAAGACTTCTGGAACACGAGCGGGGCACCGCTAACGGTCAAGTCGTCGCGCTCCTCGCCGTACACCAACAATTCGCGTTCGAACGCTTCAACGTCGGGACAGGAGATGAAACCCTCGGTCGTCAAGGCGCGAAGAGCCTCCTTGAACCAGATACGGCACCTGAATCTACGCTCGATGGCTCGGTAAGCGGGGGGGATCGACATCGGAATCTTCTCCAGTAAGCTGGAGACACGGTCGATGTCCGCGGTCGATGAAAGTTTGCCTTTGACGAACAATGAGCCGATGCGAACATGAAGGAACGAGGTAAGTACTCACCAATCTTTACTGCGACACAAGCTGAGACGGACTCGAGGATGTCATGCATCTTCTGTTCGTATACCCAGGCCAGCGTATTTGTGGCGTGCATTTTCATTGCAGTCCTTTCATCTACGGCGGCGCAGATCGTCCAATGGAACGTCCCGTCTCCTCGAGAGAATAAGACGGCGTAAAGGCAAGCAGGCTCAAGAGCGGTTTGGGTCATATTGAGATCTGCGAGAGCGTCAGATAAGACTTGAAGGTGAACAGGATAATGCACACTCACACCTGATTGCAGTAGAAGACAGCGACTGAGTGTGAAGGGAATGAGATCGTGTTGTCTACCCTAGGCCTGTTGGGTCCCCCTTTTATATTGTTTGCTCAAGTGCTCAGCGCTGAAATCGAGGGGAGCAGCGTACCATCATGTTCGTGCGAGGCCGCGCCACTCACTACTAGGATGGCTGACTAGGACTACCGGCGTCGAGTTGGCCGCTGTGACAAACCGTAACGCGTTGGATGGTACACTTGGAACTCGGATATTGATCCATTGTTCAATCTGTGGAACGGTTCGCAACAGACTTTCACATGTTGGCAGGAGGCGACATGAGGAGACAAATCGGATCTAGCGAATCAGACAGCATGGATGTGAGGGATCTCTATTCTTACAATACTGGTACCCCCTCTCCAAATCTCGTGCTCCGAGTCTGCTCGATCCAGCAAGCCGTGGGACCCACAAAACGTCACGCTTTGATCTCGATAAAGATCAATTGGTGGAAGATAGGTAAGGTAGGAGTACTGCCACAGTCTTTCCAGACGGCCCACGCCGATCATCCGGTCTGTCACAGCCTGAGAGTCAGCGATACCGAACTACGTTCTGATCAAGCAGAAAGCACTCACACTGCATTATCCTTCATGGATGTGGGGCCCTAGTCTCGTAAATCAGATGTGCGTGCATGAGGCTCCCACGAGTCCCGAACGTTTTGAGCCGCTACTATGACAATCAGTACCTTCATCTGCATCTCGACCGGGAGGCAGAGACCATAGAGACCTACGAGTCGTCTGGTACCAAGCGGAGAGACTAGTATACTATTTAATAAGTGTGGTCCTGACAGTAAGTATGTAGTGCTATGCACTGGCAAGAGAACTCACGGCCGGACGATCGTCGATCGTTGATCAGGATATAACTAAGGTTGATCAGCGTCAGGACCCTGGAAAATCCCCTCAGATGCCACTTCCAAATCTCGAGGGTTTAGATGTCGGGACGGACCCAGGCTCAGCGGCCATTTTTGTCGGGAAAAAGGGAAGTGGCATACCCGTAGACGGCATCAAGCGCCGGTCCACGTGCCCGCCAGGCCGTCGAAAAAGCTCAAAAATTCTCCTCAGGGCTCACCAGAGGCCAAAAAACGGTCCTCGACGCGCTCTGCGCGTCCATTGAGGTCGTTCGCCTTTATTTCACTTTTTTCCAAGGGAAATATGTGGACACCCATCTTGGAGGCATATTTTTGTCGGGACGGCGACACAGGCCTTCGGCCGGTCGACCTCCCATTTGTCGGGACCTGACACAGGCCTTCCGGGATTTTTGGCCCATTTTTGTCGGGATCGGGAAGAGGCATTTGGCGGAGTTTTCTAGGGTCCTCCAGCGTCGGGCGGAGGTCCAAACACAAGGCCGGCGTTACAGATCCCGAGCCAGTTCAAGTTCTTATCCTGATCAGAAATACTCTTACGACAGCTCTTCATCAAGACAAGCTTGCTCTCTCTTGTTCTGGGGTCTGGAGGAGTTCAGAAATTCATCGATAGAGCCACATACCACTGTGAGTCAAGGAGTCAAGGTACTCGGATCAGCTCGGATCGCGTACATATCCGACTATTTAGACGCTTTTCAGCGACTCCCCTTGTATTGTACCGTCACCTCTGTCCACTCGTCTTGCACTCTCGACTTGTCCTAGCATGTCTGACGAGGATCCAGGCCAGTTCAAGTACTCCATGTACGTGTCTACAACATACCGGGTTTTGACCAATGCACTGATTATCATTGTTCAGCCGTCCTGCCATATCCAGCCTTCTGTGGGCTGCTTGGCTATGTATGCCACGGCCACTGCGGCTCAAGGCATACAAACACTTGGAACGCTATAGCGGCTGTAATCTCAAAGATTGTACGGTCCCGCTCCCCTTCGGTTTGTACGCCAAACGTGGTGGTCACGGTCGAGTGACCGTCGGGGAAGCGCTCGCCACTCATCATGTATCTATGCACACGACAATTCCCGTCCCCGCTGTGCTGGACGTCCTTTCCGACGACGCCGGCGGTGCGTACTTCGTTATGACACGTGTCCCTGGTCGACAGGTTGCACGGATGCCGCGCAATCTCACCAAATATTCCGATCAGGAGATGGAGGTGTTTGTGGCCACTGTAAGAGGGTGGCTGGAGCAGTTGCGGGCGCTGGGGCCATCACCATACGGTGAATCGGTTTGTGGCTTCACTGGCGGGCCCTTCAACAGCTACCGAATCAAGCACGACACATTGGTCGGCCCCTTTACGTCTCAGGACGAATTCCATGCGCAGCACTACAACACCCTTCCCGAGGAAGCAGATGCAGAAATCCGTACTCTTTCCGCTCGTTTGCGCCAGAAGCGTTATCGGCTATGTTTTACGCATGGTGACATATCCCCGCACAACATACTCGTCGACGATAATTACAAGCCTGTAGGCCTCGTCGACTTCGGTTGCATGGCCTGGATGCCGGAGTACTGGGAGCTNACGTACGCTCTCTACCGACGTCAGCGTTACCCTGGCTGGGTAAAAGCGTTTACGCAGGCCCTCCCACAGTATCAGGATGAAGTAGTGGTTGAGATGGAGCAGTGGAAATATATCTATCCGTGGTAGAGCCCGTATGTGTTGCTACGCACTACTTAGCAATCAAATCTATCGTTCTGCGNAGGACTGAATGTTTGCGGACCTTCCTAGGAATCTGTGCAGATGCAGCAGTCTACGACTGTTGCCAGCTTATGACATGAAGTCACCGGAGCNGAAATGAGGCGATGCTCGAGAGGTTTAAAAGACGAATAATTGCGATCAACTTGATGCCAGCAGTCAGCCATCCTAGTAGTGACTCGTGAGTGACGTGGCCTCGCACGGACATGATGGTATGCTGCTAGCCTCGTTTTCAGCGCTGAGTCNTTGAAGAAACAATATAAAAGGGGGACCGCACAGTCCTAGGGTAGACAACACGATCTCATTCCCTTCACGCTCAGTCGCTGTCTTATACTACAACAAGGTGTGAGTGTTTCTGTGCATTACCCTGTTCTTCAAGTTGTCTTATCTGACGCTCCCGCAGATCTCGATATGGCCCAAATCGCTCTTGAGCTTGCTTGCCTTTACGCCATTATATTCTCTCGAGGAGACGGGACGTTCCATTGGTCGATCTGCTCCTTCGTAGACAACAAGAGTGCAATAAAAATGCACGCCACAAATGTGCAGGGCGGCTGGGAATACGAGAAGAAGGTGGAGAACGTCATCGGGAATGTCTCGGCCTGTGTCGCGGTTAAGATTGGTGAGTAGTTACCTCGTTCCTTCATGTTCGCATCGGCTCATTGTTCGTCAAAGGCAAACTTTCATCGACCGCGGACATCAACCGTGTCTCCAGCATACTGGAGAAAATTCCGATGTCGATCCCCTCCGTTGACCAAGCCATCGAGGGTAGATTCACATGCCGCGTCTGGTTCAAGGAGGCTGTTCGCGTCTTGACGGCGAAGGGCGTCATCTCCTGTCCCGACGTTGCTGGGCTTGAACGCGAAATGAAAGATTATGGCGAGGAGCAGGACGAGAAGACCATTCATGGCCACCCACTCGTGATTTACAAATCTTCTATTGCCTCACTCTAAGTCTAGGTGACCGCAATCCATGTTATCCTTCCCTTGTACTAGTAATAGTCAGCGCCACTGCGCGACTCGGACCCACTGGCATGTAACAGTGTTGTAGCACTTGTTTTGAGATATCAAATGGAATGTGTTATTTGCGTTGCTGTGGCGATGTCATCTGTGATGGGCGGTATATTATATCGGTATATCCGTGGTCTCGTTCGACATCCGGTCTCTGAAGCTGAAGAGGACTCATCTGAGGACTCAGGATACCACATTCTCACATGCGGCGCTTCCATATCATAATTGCACCGGTCCGTTGAGTATCATCACTCAACGCCCAAGCGTAGCGCTGCATGGATGCACTGGTCGTGGTCCCGTGGATATTGTTACTGCAGTCACATCGACGGAGCGTATTCCAAAGCGGTTTGGAAGCTGCGAGTTTCTAACTTTGAATAGGTAGCGTTATTGTGGACTAGACTCCCGTTCCAAGAATCAAGAACAGCTGTAATGGTGTTCTCCACTCCGTCTGAGGCTAATGCACGCAGCGCCAATTTGACCTTATCCTTTTGAGGGTATTAGGATCCAACGTATCCAATGGAAAGGCAAAGGGCTTACCCGCGTACCACATGAGCCAACAAGGCAGAAGCTTATCGCATTGCCCCCCGGGCGTATTCTCTAGCTCGAAGAACAGAAAAACATGCTTCCAGTGGAAACGAAGACACGGGGTAACAGCTTCCTCCGCCGCCGGCAGACCACCCACTTTGTGCTTCACACTACGTCCTCATCCGAGTCGTGAAGTTCCGAGTCTGTCGTATCCCTGGAGCCGGAGTCTATAATCTGACATATGCGACTCTCCAATCTCCAAATGAACAGGTAAGGAGAATCACTGATCAAATATCTCAGTCTAGCGCTCATGATGTGACCACTGACCAGAATTGCCTAGTAGGTTGGTATCTGTTGGTATTCAATATTCAAGTTGGACAAGCATGCTGCATACCGCGCCCCCGAGTCCGAGGCCCATTTGGATATATTCAGGTCCTCCGCGATCAAGCATCAATGCATCAACATGGGATGAGATGTAATGGTGCAGACAAACCTTCAGCACAGCTCGAATGCGCTTCAGAGAGGATGTCGGATCATCATCATGTCGCGTGATCAGCGTATGTGGTTCGCACCGTGCAACCGTGACACTGCAGCAGTCAAGCTTCCATAAACACCTACAACTCCGAAACTCCGATCGGCAAGATCATGTCAACCATCGCCCGCCTTGCTAAGATAAAAACTCAATTTTCTTCTCATTCACCTATGCATTGTGTCTTAACTTGAATCTACTGCATTCCGATGATCATGTGGCGGAGGTCTGATCGCATTTTCGCCCAGTGCACAGCAGATAACACTGACTCATGTATAATGGGAAGTAGAACAGTCATCGTACGGACAAGTGTACTGGTTCTTCGTGATAAGAACAGCCACGACGATTGGGCGGACGGATAGTAGTGAATCAACAACGGCAGGGAATACATAACCTTGGGAGGAAAATGACCGGAGGCTTATTTAAAGGAAAGATACAGCAGACTTGCAAGGCAGAATGTGATTGCAGGTAGCAAAGAAAGTGACGGTGGGGAATGAATAACACTGGAGCAGAAATGACCGGGGCCTGGAGGATAATACAGGACTCCAAGTTTCGGGTTCCGATCGGGTTCTCCCGAGAGGTCAGGGAGGAGCCTGAGGCCCGGGCGCTGGCCTGTCTTCCGCACACACTTTGCGCTGCGTCTGGTTCACGAGACTACAGTCCCTTGTGGGGATCTCAAGATTGATTTCAAGGTGTTTTATAAGTCCCTTATTCTCCTGTAGATGCGGCGCAAACCTGCCTTAGCAACCCCATTTCTGAGCCATGTCCCTCCGCCCAGCTCACCTGTACTACGTCCTGCGTCCTAACGGAATTTTGGCACTACAAACGAACCACATAGAGGTTGATATGGCGTGAACGATGGTTGGCGTTCCACATTGTATCTCACGTCTCATATTGACACTCGCATTTCAGGACTACCTCGGAAGAGTCTTCGACGCTACCAGTGGTAGTAGCGATCGGCTGGTGGTCAAGGCAGTTGACAAGGGACGACCAGAGGAGGAAGTGTGTGACATGCTTTCAAAGTCTCCTCATGCCACCCATTACATACTCCCAATGGAAGTCATACCTTACCAGAAACCCATTCTCCCAGTCATGCCAAGATTGAGGGATGCCGGGGGGACCAACTTGAAGGTGGCATCAGACGGACTGGCACCAAAATATTTGAGTACGTCGTCTTGATGAATGCCATACAGCCTGCCAATAACGTTGATAATAAGAGTCAATATGTTCGTTATATCAGGCCGTCAAAATTTTGCATGCGAACAATATCGCCCACGGTGTAAGTGTAGCTTCTGCTAACGGTAGCCTTTTCATCTCACGGCTTCTTAGGACATGACTCTCGCCAATATGGTTGGATTCCTCGAGATCGTGTATGGAAAGGTTCTACTCTCCATCGCCTTCGCCCCAAAGCCTACTCCACCGACTTTGGTAATACACAGCAAACCCATGCAGGCGACATTCTGGACTTTTTTCAATGATGTCCACGGACATCATTTGGCCAGGGAACGAGGACTGGTAAACATAGACATCTTCTCGTACGATATTTTTTCTCTTGCTTATGTTCTCAAGGCCATATCTACACTATGTCACCAATTTGAACTCATTATATTAGATGCTGACATTGGAGAAGAACATCTTGAACCGGGGACTCAATAGGCGCGTCTCGCCCATTTTGTACTCCCTCATCGAGGCTTTGAGATGTAGTGATCACGCTCACTGTAGGCCGCTCATTGGAGCAGTGGAACAATTTTGGAGCGCTCTTCGCAGCACAATTGTAAACCAAGATGTTGCTCCTACCGACCAGACTATAGCGTGAGCATCTGGCTTGCTTTTGTAAAAATGTGCAAGCTGACAGTGACTTGTTAGTATCGAGCAGCAGACATGGAATCAATTGGTTCTCACGAATAACCTGATGGTGTGATTCGTTACACCATTTTCCCTCGCTTCATGATCACCTTACTGCATCTACTAATGTCGATTTTTCATGTGTCCCATGTTGCACATCTTCTTGCGTTCTTATATCTATACCAATCCTCTCTTGCGCCCTTACGCTTCACGGATCTTCCTGCACTTTCTACCAGTCCTTGTTTGCGTCCTGGCTTTTTAGTGTTATATATATCTAGCTTATATATCACTGGTCTGATCGAGGTGTACGACTCTGTTTTTGTTATCATTACTTACTTGCGCAAGACGTCGGGACGCTGTGAACCTTGAGATCATAGTACTAGTTCTGATTCTGGAGGTCCCACATTCAATGTTTGTGACCCCGAGCGATGCAGATCGTAACAATGACACTGGCGTCCCAATACATACCACGTCGACCACAATGAAATAAGTAAATAACTAGGAGCTGTAAGTCCCAGCTGCATTAATGATTCACAACATCCTATACTACGTGTGTATGTACTCTATGCAAATGGGTATGGCATGATAACTTAGAATGCAAAACGAGAAGGAAAGTGTCCTCCAGAACAGACGCAACGCAAGAAGAACGAACCAAGCCTATATATAAACCGCATAAGATCCAATGACTGGCCGATGGTCACTCCTAGCCTCTAGCCTCTTCATACCCTTATCATCCAAAGTCCGATATTCCAGACACACGACTTCTCCTCTCTGAGGCAGTGGCACAGGGGACACCGTACGTGTGAGAGGGAGTTCGAGTGGTAGGTTGGTTTGTGATGAGTAGTCGCGTGACAGAAAGGGCAGGAAATTAGTGAGCCACCGATGCGACGTCGGCGAGGTGAGGTCCTTCGATGGAATCGGCGGTGGCGTCTCATCTGCTAGAGGTGTTGACACTGGTGCAGAGGGGAGCGCACGACGAGGCCTATAAACGGCATACGGCGCGTGTGGTTTGGGGGGCAGTACGGGAGGAGCGGAGGAAGGCGGAGACTCGCCACCAACAGCGAAGGTGGCTGACCGTGATGGCACCAGTCGCTCATGGGTGTTCATAGAATCGCTTGACTGTGATCGCGAAAGACGTGATGGTCGTGCGTTGTTCACCAACAATCGCGGCGATGGGTTTATATAATGACCGGTATCCGACGATTCTGTATCACTGGTTGTAGGGGAGATGGGTGTGGACTCTACCGAGATTGTAGAGGCGTATGAGTCCTTCCGATTGCGAGTACCCGGGCGGAGAGCGTGGAAGATGTGACCCATACGCGTCCGAGGTGGCGACATCGGTGGTGGTTCTTCTTCTGTCACAACCTCGTACGGTAGGAGTTCCGTAGTTGACTTCCAGAGTATTCTGTCGCACCTGAGTAGAACATGCGTAAGCACAGATAATCAGTATACCGAAGGTAAGACATACCAACTGGGCACACGCTGCTTGTGTGAGGAATCATACACTCCTTTGTCCGCGTCCTCCGCGTCCTCTATCTCGTCGCTTTTTCTCCTCGGTTTCGTAGGACTAATCCTACCAGAGCCAGAATTCCTAGTCGGCTTCAATAGCTTCTCATCTTCCTCCAGTGTGAGATTTACGCCTGGTGTAGCAGGCGTATCCGGTGTCGGTGGAAAAGTTGCCGACATGAAAATGGGAGAGGGTGGAGGTTGGATATGGTCAACGTCCAGCTTTGGCCGAAGCTTGGACCAACGGTTCTTCGCACCGGGAGAATGAAGAATGGACATCCACTTGGCCTTAGCCTTGTTGACGGCGGGCACGTTCAGGACCTTGTGCACTACGTTGTTGTTACCGGCATTCGCGCGGGTCGAAGCAACAGTATCAGGGTCAAAGGGAAAGTATTCTTCATCTTCCCGGTCATCTTCTTCGGCATCGCCAGTGTACCGTGAATTGGAAGTCCATGCGGTTGAAGCAATCGAAGTCGCCTCTCCACCTTCTTCCTCATCCTCCATGTCATCACCTCTAAGCAATGCTGCATGTTCTTCACGTTCCTGCTCCTCGATCTCAGTGAGGATCTTCTCGTGAAGGAGGGGATCAGAGCCAATGGCTTTGGCAGACCGCTTAATCGAGTGTTTGCTCCGCTTAATTGGTCGCGCCACGTCGTATTTAAATGTAGGGGGGAAGTTGATGGCGCCTTCTTGGAATCCTACAAAAGCGTCGCCTCGCGCCATGACTTTGCGAAGCTCGTCGAAGGCCAAAGCCTGTTCGTAGTCTAAAATACCCAAAGCAAACATTTAGGAGGAGGTGCGAAATGAGAGGATGTCGCATACCCTTGCGTGAAATAAGCCAGTCGGCGTGCAGCCTGGTGATGTCTAAACGAAAGTTTAAATCTCCGCAGAAGAACGTGTGGTCAAAACGCTCGGTGAGATCTGCAGAACCTTGAGTTTCTACAGTAATATTACGTTCTCACAAGATGCTCACCTTCTTGCATTAGTCGGGGATCATCAGAGCTAAGAAAGCTGTCTACAGCTAGCTCCGTCTACAGTTGTGTGAGTCGTACTCACATCTTCAAAGCGAATTTTCAACATACCTTGATCTTAGTAAGGTTTGCTAACCTATGCTGCATTTTCCCCCCGTGAGCTGCCAACAACAATGAGTGTGCAGGACGTATCGGAAGTAGACTCAGACGTACCGGCCAAATGAGCATTGATGAATAGGAACGTCTTTCCGTTGAGATTTATACTGACACCAATCGCGCCTTTATTACCCACTCTACCTCCTATCAACCCAGCAGTAACAGACGATTTGGAAGTGCCTGATGCAATGTTAACCAAAGTGCACATTACAAGCTGGTATAGCGTACCTCGAACTAGGCCTTTAATGTCGCGATTGATGAAGACAGCAAGATACAAGCCCATCATACGTTCTTTGACAAGCAACTCGTACGGGCCCTTGGAGGAAGCCTTGACATCTACATGGGCATTCAGATCGCCGGCTGACTTTGCTTTAGGTGAGATGGTTATATCTTCGGAGACCCTTGCATGTTCGTCTCCGATGGGTACATCCAATACTGGTGGTTTGGAAGGACCTAAGGGGTGCTCGCAATGCTTCCCGCCATCAACATACCAATCTTCTAGCATGGCGGACCATCCGTATGACGGATGGTGAGTGTGATCGGAGTGAACGGAGAGCCCAGCAGAAGAGGGTATGTCGTCGCGACTGATACGATGTTGCGACAGCTCCTTGTGAAGATTGAACCGGTGGGTTGAACGCGAGTGTTCGCGTGACTCCTTCTCCTCTGCATCTTTACTCTTCTCCGAGTCTGCTACCAACTGTTGACGCGAGTGAGGACGGTCAGGAAGATCGTCCCTGTCCTTCTCCTTGGATTTGTCGCGGTCCCCTCTTTCCTTGCGCTTGAACTCCGGTGCACCCAGACCCCTCGGAATACCTGTCGTAGATAGACATTATGGGAATGGNCAAATCCGGGTATGATAGTACTCACCAGACACAGTGGGACACTCTTGACATGCACTAAAAACCTTTCAACAATCGCTTCGACGACGTGGAAATTGCGACTCACACAACAACCAAGTGGTATAGTTCGTCGTCGGCAGGTAGATCTGGAATAGTTGTCTGTGCGTCGAGCGGTATATAAGCTGGGTCGGCAGCGCGACTAGATCCCAATAGCTCCTCGAGATCACCCTATAAAATTATCAGAATGACACATAAGCGAGATAAAGTAAGGACGCACCTTGGGTAGAGAATCATACATATTCCATGTCAGCATCCGTATCTTTATGAACTTTGGTGTTTCCATGTGTGATTTCGTAGGTTGTGCAGTATCTGAGGGGTCTTGTGTAGGAGGATAAGTAGGAAAGAGGGAATGGAGTCGGGACATAACACCTAGAACATATAGCAATCCCATCTGGTTAGTATTCCACAGCCTCACTAAAATGATACGACCTTACCTGCGCGGTGTCCTGGTACATCAAGCGACGCAGCCGCCGAGGCCGTGTTCTCAGTGGCCATTGCTACCTCATCCACATACGAAATGACATAGAAACTTTGATATTAGGAATGAAAAGAGCGAGTATTTTGGTGGAATAGTATCAGACCGAAGATGGACCTGAGCCACGGCTGAAGGANAGTTGGAAGCTAGGAATAGAAATAACCGCGCCATTGGCGTCTAACAGCTCTTACCGCGACCACCACCATGCAAGGTGCGCGCGATTTTTCCGTCTNATCTCGCCGACATCGGTCTCATTTTGCACAGGTTTCAACAAGTATTACCCTCCAGACTACGATGGAGAAAAGCACGGGAGTCTGAATTCATACAGAGGTCGGCGCCGTTTCCCCCCGATTAGCAAANNACCCGTACTAACGACCGCACAGGCAAGCACGCTCTCGGGGACCGTGCTAGGAAGATAGACCAGGGTATCCTCATTACTCGATTTGAGCTGCCATTCAACATCTGGTGGTGCGTGTGGGAATCGTTNCTGGGCCATTCTCCATTNTTGACTTGCACAATCCAGCGGGACATGCAACAACCACATCGGAATGGGCGTGCGCTACAACGCGGAGAAGAAGAAAATCGGCAACTACTACTCTACACCCATTTTCTCGTTCCGCTGCAAGTGCCATTTATGCAGCGGGTGGTTTGAGATTCAGACCGATCCGAAGGTATGNAGTCCACTTTGCGAGTGTTCCCAATGAGTAAGACTTTGGCCACAGAACACCCGCTATGTAGTAGTNTCAGGCGCTAGGCAGAAGGAGGAGGACTGGGACCCGGAAGAGAACGGTGGTTATGCTGTGCACGGTACCTCATCCCAGCTTATCATAATCGTCCATCCTGCTCATTGCTTCCACGTCAGACACCGATCCAAATGCCGGCCCCGTTGACCCTCTGGCGGCCCTGGAGAAATCTACTGATGCTCAGAATCATATGAACAAAGTTCAAATACCTCGGCTCGAGGCTTTGCAGTCCCATTCTGACCATTATGGTTCCGATCCGTATTCCCTTTCTCTCAAGCTTCGTAAGAAGTTTCGCGTGGAAAAGCAGATTGAGAAAGAGCAAGTTACTGCGGACGACTCGCTGAAGGGCAAATACGGGCTTCCGGAGACACTTGCACTGGCCGCAGAGAGCGAGGAAAGCAGAGCGAAAGCCAGGGAGGATTGGCTCAAAGGAAGAGAGGAGCTTGAAGAACGCAAGAAGTCCAAAAAGAGGAAGCTGGTTGACGTTGAGATCGTCGCTCGTAAACCGCCGGCCTTCCGGAGATCACAAGCACCGGAACCGTCCTCATCGAGCTCCTCTTCAAGTGCATTGGATGCCCTGCGGGAAAGACTTCTACGAAACACTGCTCGGAGTACCGCCAGTTCACGTCGCAAGCCTCCAGAGGTAAAACACCCTCTTCACTTGTGATATTGGGGTCGGGTCAAGGTCTTCTGCCTTGATGTTCACATCGGCACGCACACACACGTTGCCAATACACGATTGGGTGCGTTTGTATTCATTATGATTCATTTGTTATTGTTTCCTGAGTCGCTAAAATTCGTAGGCCTCAGGCCATGATGCAGTATGTCGGCATCAGCAACCACATCTCACGGATTGCTCTCTATCACGATGAGTCTGTGTGGCGTGAGGCAACGCCTCCCACTCACATTCAGCACTGCATCTCTTCCGTGGGACAAGAGCGAACGTCGCCATATGGACGCGAGAAAACAGGGATGGCCACGCATGGAGGACGTCGGTGTTAATGTGCGGGAGAGCACTGCCGCTTCACAGGTCCCAGAGCTTCATTGTAGACAGTCGCGCTATTGGAAAGACTACTATGTTCGTGGACCATGATGGTACTTACACCTATTGCGGGTCGGAAAGTGATAATCGAATGACGGACTGAAGACTTTACGGGTAATTCACCGGTGAGAGTAGGTATATGAAGGGGCAACATCCGCGAAGACGGCCACATAAGGGCTCTCACCGTGAATACAGCTGGTTGCAAAACGATGTGCGAGTCACTAGTCTCACATGGGTTCGGGGGATGAAGTGGAGCGGGCTTGGCTAGGTTGTTGGATCTCTAAATTTCCCATCAGGTAGAAATGTCGACTCGCATATCGTTTTGCAACCAGCTGTAATCTCGCGAACATGCCACGCTTTGTGGGTGTATATGTATCGTCCGGCTCGCCGTTGCCGGCGAATCTCAGAGTCCGAGCGGCGAGCGTACTAATGTACATCAGAACGGCCTGCATTTTACATAGGGTGCCTGGCATCACCTCTTTCTCAGACTTGAATGCCATTGAATCTACTACAGTGAAGGCCACCCATTTGACGCACCTTAGTACGGGATCCGGCTCACACTTTCACATTCCACTTTTTGGACAATCTGAAGTGGTAGAAACATAAGGAATTTATTTAGACTCATGTTGAGACAGTCCATTGTGTGATCCATTGAAGAGGAAGTGGCTACGATGCGTATTTGGCGGAGGGTCCCTTTTGTCACGGACCCACCCACTTGACGCACCNCGATAAAGACTGTGTGACTGGCTNAAAACGGAAAATCTGAGTCACAGATATCACACGTAGGGCATGCAGCGTCTACACTAGATCTACTGACAATGTCACGCTNTTGACCCTTCCNCAAGTATTTACTCTGTTCCAACTTGCACATGCAGAAAAATCTGCGATCTTCACGTCCGACGTATGTATATGAATATATGAAGTTCAGGATGACTTTCGCAGCAGCACNGCNTGCNGCAATTGTGCTCGATGNAACAAGATCAGTCATACAAACTAAGTTGAGATCGAAAATCACACAATTTTGGCATTGCTCTCGTTGGATGTCGAGGTTACACGCACTCGCTGGCCACACAATTCGAGATCCAAAACCGTGTATAAGCATGTTAGTTGGATCACTGAAAAAATTGGGAGAAACAGGCTCGGGAGAGGCTATAAACGGGAATGCGCCAAATGGGTGGGTTGCGCCAAATGGGTGGCCTTCACTGTAGTACCAAGAAGACCCACTCCTCGTGTGTGCTGACGTCGCAACATTATGTTCATCGGGTACAGGTCATGAATGTCACGTATCATCATATCGAGACAACGTCGTAGACATGGAAGTGCTACATGAATGATTTAAGCAGATATGGTGACTTCGACCTCGACACCGGGTTCCAAGCTGATGCTGGTCTGCAGGAACAGTGAGAAAACGACGACTGGGACTGAAAGTGGTGCGACTCACGATCTGCTTGACGATCTCGCTGGAAGAGTGCAAGTCGATTAAACGCTTGTGGATCTTCAACTCATAACGATCCCAGGTCTTCGAACCCTCACCACAAGGCTATACATAAAGTCGTTAGATGCATATCGATGAAACAAGGAGATGGATCACGCACAGTCTTACGGGTGGTGATCTTGAGGACCTTGGTGGGAAGGCGGACGGGGCCCTTGACGCGGAGCTGCTTGTCCTTAGCACGAGCGATCAAGTCAGCAGAAACTGAAGAACCGTTAGGAAGCGAAAGAAGGTCCAATAACGAGAGCACTCACACTTCTCCAAGTTCTTGACGTTGCTGCTAGTGAGCGTGATACGGATTTTGTGGATCTTGGCCTGGGGCACCGGTGCGCCCGTGGCGTCGTATTCCTTTTCACCCTTAGCGACGTAACTCATCCTGAATGTTGCTGGAGAGTCAGATGGTGACTAGAAGGGGTGTCATGGTCAGAAGTTTGTTGAGCTATCGAACACGACGAGCACTCACCTATGGGATAATGGTTTGTGGATAGAGACAGAAAATTAAAGTTTGCGCGTTTCATAGTAGGCCGGCGGCATAGACATCGACCCCCCGGACTTGAAGTGTCCGGGGTCATGTAGGCACGTGGTACGCGTATGAATCGGCGCCTAACATAGCGCGTTGACTTCAAGCGGGTTCCGGACTGTGACCTTCACTTGTTCTTCTTCCTGCTTCACGGGTAGCAGGAATCAGTGTATTTGCTCCCTTATATCCATCCTTTTATATTCACGAACGCGTACATCGAGCTCGCCACCGCGATGAGTTTCGCTACATTGCGACCGCCGCCTCCAAGTCAGGTCCAACGAGTTTCAAAGGAGGGAGAGGAGAAGGATGCCGAGGTGCGTATATACTTCTGTCGAAAATCACCAAGCACTAACGGTCTTGTAACAGTTTATTCTTCTGCGATTGCTGAACAAACGGTCGCGTGTTC